>CM037586.1:170193874-170318874 GCA_021018995.1 Chloranthus sessilifolius
TCAATTTCCTCTTTTGATACTCTTATATATATATATATATATATATATATATATATATATAGTGACTGCCCGGTTTTTGATGCGCCCGCCCAGGCATCGCCCCGCCAGATCTGCCCGAACCCGCCCGCCGACTTTAGGAATATTGACTGTGAGCAGAATTAAAGTACCTTATCTCTCATTCACACGAAGATAAGGAATAGGCTAACTATGGAACGATTGGAAAAGTTAGTCTATTGCCACTACAACATGCGATTAAGGGTCAAGAATATGCAAAGGACCAACCGTGGTAAGCAATTATATGAAGTGTTAGTTTATACAATTTTTATTGATGTAATTGACGAGGCATATATTAATTCATCTATTATATTCTACCTTACAGATAGTGAATATTTTGATCCCATCGAGTTGGATTATATATTCACGGAGGATGACCCTTTGAATCAGTGAATTGCAGAGAGAAGAGTCAGTGTTGGATATTGAGAGCACTACATGGCTAGACAATGTTGAAAGAGTAGCGGAGGACCAGGCTTTCCAACCACCGAGGCGGAAAAGAAGATTGAATCGCCATTCAGTGGTTGGATCTGATGACGAAACACATCCCGGTAGTGATAATAACGATGATAGGAGTGATGGTGGAGGCGATGAAACCCACGTTGGCACTAGTGGTGGAGGGGGATGATGTTGATCCTTCTTATTCTTATGGAGGTATTGCCGCACAGGATGATGAGTCAGTAACAATGTATGACACTCTTACATTTAGAGGTGGAGGGGTTGAAGGAAGAGGAGCGTCAGAATCTTACCAAACACCACCACCACAAGATCCACAAGATGATGTGGGTTATATGACTTCTAGCTTCGAGGGATTTAGTTTGCAAAACACCGAAGATTCAGCAACCAGTAACCCATACTATCAGCCTCAACCAACCTACCCGAGCCATATGACTTCTTTGGTCAAATTTTTGGAGGACCGACTTTTACCTATTACACTTAGCGATATTCGTCGCTAATGCCTCAGTTTCAAGAGGGCACATATGATTATGGGTATCAATGTGACCAACATTATAGGGAAAACTCGTGCACCGATGATGATCACGAGGGCCAAGAACCACCACGAAATTCAATGTGGCTTTAAAGTAAGTCTTTCATGTACAATATACCTTTTAATTTTAATCATGAGTCATGTACAATGTAATTTACGTTCTGCGTTGATAAAATTTTGAAATATGCATCAAATAAGTCTAAAATATATTTTAAAAAAGTTGAAATAAATAGAAAATCATTAAATATAATTTCTCTGATTTTTTGAGTATTTTTCAGGATTTTTTTGAAAAAAAAAAAAATGTATGTATCAAACCAATACATTCAATGTATCGGACGATACCCGATACGTATCGTCCTAGATGTTAGGACAATACGTATCAGTCTTCCGGTATTTTGACCCATGATCTCTACAAAATATAGGATAAACAAAGAAAACACATAAGAAGAGATGTAAGAATACAAAAAAAGAAAAAGGAAAAAATCAAAAACCAACATAGTGATGGTGGACTGGATTAAAAATAAGAAAAATCAAATTAAAATGTTTTTTGAAATCAAAATAAAGAAACTGATTCAATCCAATTTTTTGCTGATCAATCTCCATAGAAGCTCAATACGATTTATAAGGGGTTTATTTAGGGATGATATTAAGGGTTTTGGCCGGCTTGGAGTCATTAGGTATTCACTTTTTATGAATCACATCACCAGGTGCAATGCTTACTTAGCAATTTTCTTGTCAAGCCAAGAAATGGGCATTAAAGTTTGCATCTCATCTATCACTGAAATTCGGGCCGGAGTGAGTAAATCCAAGTTCCATGGACCACAAACAAGTATCACTGAGTGACTTTATAACTTCATCTATATCATATATTTAGTTATTTGTTCAATATACACTTTTTATGCTATAAATTTGTGGCTATCAAAAAACAGGTGCGGAGTCCACTGAATTTTTAAAGGATAGGTCTGGTTTTTAGATGGAAGAATTACCTGTATGTTCTTACAAATACTTAAAACACCAATGAAAGCAAGCTTACCATTTATACTGTGCATGTAACAAAGCTTGACTTATAATCACTAAATTACTCCTGATCTTACTATGATCTACAGCACGTGTTTATATATTATATGTTTTTGTGCATCTTGGTCTGCATATGCCTGCATGCATGAGCATAATTAGACTTCAACTGTTTATATATACTATATGCAGTTAAGCTGGCCTGCAATACTATTTGTAGCTTTTTGTTGGATTGAAATGGCTATAATACATCCATCGCTGTACTTAGCTCTGGGACTATCTCGTTCATGTGCTCCATATAAGATGTTTTTATATAATTGTGTGTTACTTGGATATATCAGGTAGTAGTGGTGCCAATTTGGAAGACAACTGAGGAGAAAATGGGAGTTCTCAATGCTGCGTCATCTTTAGAAAAAGTTTTGAAAAAAGCAGGGATAAAAGTTAAATTGGACGACTCAGAACAGAGGACCCCAGGATGGAAATTCAATTTCTGGGAGATGAAAGTATGCTCTTTTTTCCCTTTGATAAAAAATAGAATTCTACCATTCATGATATTATGTCACGTTTTAAATGCATGCTATGAAGAAAAATGATGCAATGATTGATACTGAGTTACTAACTAATGACTTTAATTTCTATCTTACCAACTTTACTCTAAGTTCACTGGATTCTGATTTTTTAGATTCAGTAATCATGCATCCCTGTGACCAGACTCTTATCCAGGTCACTGAGATTTGGTCGCTTTCAATGATGTCAGTTTCCAGTGATGGTCGGTCATAAGCATAGACTGTAGATGATAACAACCATTCTCCAGTTTGCTTTTTTAGAATGATGCTGCTGGTACTTCCAAGTTCTAATCCTAAAATTTTTGTTTTTTTAATACTTTTCTGACTACTAATATTGTCATTCTTTAGGGCGTTCCTTTACGGATTGAAATTGGACCTCGTGATGTTTCCAAAGGGACCGTGGTGATATCTAGGAGAGATATTCCAGGAAAGCAGGGAAAGGTTTTTGGAATATCAATGGAACCTTCTATTTTGGAAGCTTATGTAAAGGAAAGATTAGATGATATCCAATCATCACTTTTAGAAAGAGCTACATTGTTCCGTGATAGGTATTACACTCTATTTCCCTCAACACCGTTTGATAAAGCCTGCCTATGCATCCATCCATTCATGTACTTTTTAAAGTTAGGAGCTGCTCATTAAGGAAATGTAATCTACTTGTCTCATTCCTGTTGGTATTAAATATCAAATTTACCCCTGTTCTATCTAGTAGCTCCAAAAATAAAATAAAATTTAAAAAAATTTGAACTACCCATTTGTTTATGGAATGATTAAGGTCCAAGAGATGTTAGATCCTCTGTTATCTGCCACACTCTATCTATGCCCCACATATTTATAGTTTATACTACTATCTTTTCGAAACGGAGTTGTTGATGGCATGCTTTGAAGGATGGCATTGACTTAAACCTGCTTAGCCTTTTTCTTCAATCTTAAGATGTGTTCTTGGGAAACACCTGTTGACGCGAGACAACGACCCTAAGATCCGTGAATGCTCATGATATAATGATTTTGCCAAAATTAAACTAATTAATTAAGCAATCAACCACAAATTAAAGTGATACCTTCAGATTTCTCGGGATTCCGCTTAGGAGTCCATGCTTTGATTCACGTAGGGTTCAATCCGACGTGCGAGATCTGTTAGGATGGCGGAAGAGACGATCCGAGAGATAGAACACTCACTTCGTCTAGGTCGGGGTGTTAGATCGTAGCTCGCGGTGGAATCAATAGCTCCTCGCTAGGGCTTTGGAATTGAAACGGCTAATGGCTCAAATCGAGCAAGCTCGAGTCCAACAACGGTTATGGATCGACGGGCTAGAATTGGATTCAATCCATAAGGATGGACATCAAGGTTACTCTAGATCTAGGATTGGGAAATAGGAAAATCAATTAGAAGGGGGAAAAGAGGATGCCAAAGAATCAAGGAGACAGTAGGAGATCAAATAAAAACAAAATGTAAAGGAGAAAATCAAAGTAATATGTGCATCTCACCCTTGGCCTCATACCAAACCCCACTCGCGGAAGAAGGCTCACTCTTCAAGCTTCTCTCAAGCCAAAATGCAATGCATTCTCATTAATTAATCATCAAGTGCCAAAAATGGCTTACAAAATTATGCTCTATAGCATTTACAAAGAGAATACCCTAAAATAGAAAAATATTATGTTACACTAAGTGGTTACTTACACTTGGACACAAAAGAACAAAATCTAAATATAAAAAGGACAAATACGTCACTTAAGTCATTAGAGCGAGGACTTCCACGGACGTCCATCCTGGATCTCACGGACTTCCACGGATGTCTGTGCCCAAAAACCAGTGACACCCTTTATATCCAGGCGTCCGTCCAAAACTTACAGACGTCCGTCACTTGATGATGGTCTTTGCCTCATGGGCTGATCTCTAGGGCCTTTCCTCGGTGGTTCTTGACGCTCCTTGGCCCTTCCGTCGCTTATTCCTCTGTTGGCACACCTTGTACAGCATGAACCCTAGGTCCTTAGTGTCGGTGTTCCCCGTTATTCTCCCCGATTCAAAATGTTTCATCACCGATGAAACTGACTCGTGGCATCGATCTGTTAAGTTGACATCCCCATCAATTCTCTCTGACCCAAAAGGTTTCATCTCCAATGAAACATGCATGTAGTACTAGTCAAGTGTATCGAAACCCAAACGGTAGAACTCCTTGCAATTAGCTCAAGCAATCTCGGCACCCGGTGTCGTATGATCCTCACCTCGATTGATTGTGTCGAGGCGCACACGGTAAACCTCTTCTCAACAAACCCAATAACCTGGTTTGCCAACCCATTCTACTAAATATTTTTGAAGCTTCCCTTCAACTCTTCCGAACCTGAAAGACGTCATCACCGATAAAGTGTGATCATGATATCGGTCGGAAATACAAGTACTCAAGCGGTGAACTCTCTCATGATTGGCCCATACACTCTCGGAAGTCGACTTACCAACCCTCTTCATTTCATAAATCAGAAACCCTCTACCGCAGGTGAATGCCACGAGATCATCCGAGATTTTCTCAATGACCTCGCTTTTCATCTTGCTTGGAGGAGGAAAAGATAGGGGTTGTGGGATCAGAATTGGTGCACAAAGAAAGGATGTTTGAAAAAGAGTTCTAGGAAGTGGGGTTGAGCCTAGATGAGGAACTAGGTCTTTCACATTGAGTGTTGAACTAACGCACATACTTTGAGGTAGCTCAAGCATATTAACCTTAGGTCCAGTTCTTGCCATTATCCTAAACGGTCTAGCGTCTCGGGCTTGGAGCTTTTTCGCGATTCATGATGGAAATCGTTCAGGACTAACCCGAACCATCACATGCTCACCAATTTGAAACTCCTTGAAGCTCATAGGCAAATCCACCCATAATTTGTAATCTCCATTGCACAAATTAATTTTAAGCATAATTTCGGCATGCAATGCGGAATGATACTCAAAACTTAACTCACAACTAGACTCGGAATGTGAAGCGGTATGCAACTCAAGACTATGATGTGTATGTGTGTCCATGGACTCGATACTCTCATGTGTAGGTGATGCTAACGACTCACGTGTAGTGGACTCTATCAACATTAGTGACTCATGTGCAGTGAAAGCTACCAATACTAGTGACTCATGTGTGATCAAATCAAGTGACACTAATGGCTCATGTGGACTCGACTCAACGGACTCCAAGGACTCATGGGTACTCGATTCCGTTGACACTAATGGTTATTGTGTAACCAGCTCGATGGACTCACATGTACTCGACTCAATGGGTACCAACAAGTCATGTGTACCCAATTCTAAGGACACCAATGACTCAGGCAACTGACTCGATCGGCTCATGTGAGGGCGACTCAACATCATTACTCACAACAAAATTAAAAGTCTCCTCAATGCAAACTAGAATTTCGTCCGCTTCTTCGATCTCTTTTTCAATCATCATGGTATGAGGGTCATACACAATTCCTTCCACGTTCACATTTTCCGGCTCATCCCCTCTTTTATTCATTAAATTTTGGACGGAAAATTTTGTAGGGCATTGATAAGCAAAGTGCCGAAGTCCTTGACACTTAAAACATTTGTTACGACCACTAATTTTGGGGCTCCTATTGAGCGCCTCAACCGCGGCGTCGATACTCCTAAGAACATTGGCAAGCTCACTCGTACTCATGATGATCACGACTCACTAACACGGGTTCTGTAATGAACAAGCAACTATGACCCACAAGTGAATGTGTAATTTTATCCAACACGAGATGTGCGCACAAATGTGAATACACAACAAGTGAGTAATTTTAACAAACACAAGATGTGCATACAAATGAACACAAATGTGACTACACAAACGATATTGAAATGACATATACATATGACTCAAAATGAGTAAGAACTTTTGTCAAGCACTAGACGTTCACACTACGAACACACAAATGAAATCAAGTGCAAAATTCAAAATGTCATGCAAATATGAACCAATAATGAAAGAGGAGTTTTAAAAAACACATGACATGCACACAAACGGATACACAAATGACATAAAATCATATGACATTGAAATGACATACACATGTGAACCAAAATGAATAAGCACTTTTGTCGAACACAAGACAAGCACACTTGATGAATATAAATGAACTTCAAATTTAATGAAGTTAAAATGACACACAAACATGTAACACAAGTGAGTGAGGAATTTTACCAAACATACGGTGTGCGCACAAATGAGCATACTAATATGAACACACAAATGAGTGGGTGATTTTGTCGAACACGTGACGTGCATGCAATTGAACACACAAATGGAACAAAACGCAATAAAATTAAAATGACATGCAAGTATGCCCTAACCTAGAACTTAAGCTTTAATACCAAAACTGACGCGAGACAACGACCCTAAGATCCGTGAATGTCCATGATATGATGATTTTGCCGAAATTAAACTAATTAATTAAGCAATCAACCATAAATTAAGGCTATACCTCGGGTTTCTCGAGATTCCACTTAGGTATCCATGCTTTGGTTCACGTAGGATCCAATCCGATGCACGAGATCTGTTAGGATAGCGGAAGAGGCGAAACGAGAGATAGAACTCTCGCTTCGTCTAGGTCAGGTGTTAGATCGTAGCTCACGGTGGAATCGGTAGCTCCTCGCTAGGGCTTTGGAATTGAAACGGCTAATGGCTCAAGTCGAGCAAACTCGAGTCCAACAACGGTTATGGATCGATGGGCTAGGATTGGATTTGAATCATAAGGATGGACATCAAGGTTACTCTAGATCTAGGGTTGGGAAATGGAAAAATCAATTAAAAGAGGGAAAAGATGATGTCAAAGATCCAAGGAGAAAGTAGGAAATCAAATAAGAACATGTAAAGTAGAAAATCAAAGTAACATGGGCATCTCACCCTTGGCCTCACACCAAACCCCTCTCGAGGAAGAAGACTCACTCTTCAAGCTTCTCTCAAGGCAAAATGCAATGCATTCTCATTAAGCAATCATCAAGTGCCAAAAATGGCTTACAAAATTGTGTTTCATAGCATTTACAAAGAGAATACCCGAAAATAGGAAAATACTATGTTACCCTAAGTGGTAACTTACACTTGGACACAAAAGAACAAAATGTAAGGACAAATACGTCACTTAAGTCATTGGGGCGAGGATTTCCACGGACGTTCGTCCTAGAGCTCACGGGCGTCCGTGAGGTCCACGCATGCCCAAAAATCAGTGACACCCTCTATATCCGGACATCCATCCAAAACCTACGGGCATCCGTCGCCTGATGATAATCTTTGCCTCATGGGCTGATCTCTAGAGCCTTTCCTCGGTGGTTCTTGACGCTTCTTGACCCTTCCGTCGCTTATTCCTCCGTCGGTACACCTTATATGGCCTGAACCCTAGGTCCTTGGTGTCGGCGTTGCCCGTCACCTGTTTATTGAAATAAAATCATTTACTGTGGTGCATGATATCTGGCAAAGAATAAACTGTGTAATAGCAAGGTTTCAAGATTTATAACTCGACCGAGTCACCTGATTTCAGTAGTGGCCGAAACTTGACAATTAATAACTCGGTTAGTCCCTTGATGTACAAGGATTTGGTTTCAGTTTCATGTATGATTTGGCTGGTACATTATGGTTTCAGTGTGGGACTTGGCCGATGCCTAATGGTTATGATGTAGGACTGGTTCAATATGCTTGCCAATGGTTGCTTGACTCGGTAATTTTGGAAAAGTGACTTGACTGATTGAATTCTGCACTGCTATGACGAATCAGTTTTGGTTGTGGCTGATTCCTAACCAAAACCGGTTTTTAAAGTTTCGTCAGCCACACCATTCTTTAGGCCTTAAAAAGCCTTGTCTGAGCTGTTTTGAATTTTTATTACTTCAGGTGTAGATATTAGACCAAGTTTTTAATGACTCGGCCGGGTAACCTTGATATTCATGTTTACTGATAGCTGGTCTCACAAACATACCACTCTCCAAGTCAATATACTTTGGAAGCACAATTTGGCCTGGTCATAGCATACTTGGCTAAATCGTTCCTGAGTTGACTTGTTGTGATCCTGGCTAATTCTGCCAGTGATAGTAAGGCTTAAATATTTTAGTACCTGTAAAGGTGATCAGTATATTTTTCAAGATTGGCACTTAGGTTATTTCAGCATATGCTTGTAGCATTTTCCATCGAGGAAAACCTTTGTATTGGATCCCTCTTTTTCTTAAGTGCTGTTTCTGTAATATCCACAGCTCTGACTGTTCCACTTCCTGGAACAGAGGACCTCGTTTTCTTTTTCTTTTTGTTTTTTATGTTTCTAAAGTGGTAGTTCTTTCTACAGTAACATTATGGATGTAAGCTCGTATGATGAACTCAAGACAGCAATCTCTCAAGGAAAATGGGCAAGGGGTCCTTGGTCAGCAAGGTGATTAATCCCATCCATTTTGATATGTATATTACTCTCATGTGGCTTCTATTGTACTAGTATTGAGGTGTGGTGAACTGGGTTTGTTGGTATAGTGATGCAGAGGAGTTAAAGGTGAAGGAAGAGACTGGCGCTACTATTAGGTGTTTCCCATTCGAACAGCCACATGGAGAGAAAACTTGCTTGATGACTGGCAATCCAGCAGATGAAGTTGCAATATTTGCAAAATCTTACTAATTCAGAAGATGTGGATCAGTTCATGCATCCTTTTTTCCGAGATCTTGCAGATTGGAATTCTTTTCCTTCATCCTGGTAAAGCTGCAAAATGTCTATTTATTGATATCCTTCTCCTTAGCTTCCAAAATTAGCGTTGCTTAGATCTGTAGATATTTTGTAGTATGTGATATTATATTTAATTATGTGATATTATATTTAATTAAAGAATTCAAAATTTTTATGACAAACCAACCAAAGCTCTTTAATGTTTCTAGAGGCACGGTTGTTAGGGCTTCTCAATCAACGATTATATAGCGAAACTTTGCAGCTTGGAATATCATGTTCATTTGATATTCTTAAAGGATTTCCACCAAATTCCAAAACCCTCCAGTGTAATTCTTTAGCTGACAAGTTCGGCATTTAATCTATTCAGAAGCTTTAACGTGCAGGGTTTTAAAAAGGGGACCAGACTGGACCAGCCAGTTCGACCGAGACTAGCAGGTTCGGTGGTTTGGTTTGTGAGCCTAAGAACTGTTTTTATGGTTCTTCGGAGCCAAACTGCTACACCCATAATGACAAAGTCTTTGTATCGGAATAAAATGGCTCCAGAAATATATGGAAAAAATGGTAAATATCGGCTGGCAATTTCGGGAAAAAGATGGGAAATTTTCAAAACTAAAAAGTAAAAAATATATGTTGTGACCAAACATGGTTTTAAACAGGAAAAATATTTCTTTTTTGAAAAAAAAAAAAAACAGGTCTAAAACCCATCTTCAAAAAAAAAAAAGGTCTAAAATGCATTTTTTCAGATATTTTTCTTTCAAAAGGGCCTTTTTTTTCCTCGTTTAAACGCCTTTTTCTTTTTGAAAAGGTATCTATGCCCTAGTAGCAGAAATCTTCTATTTGGTGAGCCGTTCAGCACTTTGGAATCTCGCCTCCATGTTCGATCATAAAATAGTTCAATTTCAAGTTTTTGATGACGCTCTCACATTTTTACCTGCTACATGCTTTGTGCCGATTCGGATAACTAATGTTTATGTTAACGTACTTTTATCGTACCATGTGACTAACTCCTTTCATGTATCAGAAAAATAAGTGAAGATTGGCTCGTTTTCACCCTTTAACTACTACCATATAAACTTAAAATATTAAAAAAAAAAATGTTTGCCATACTAGCATGAAGAGTTCATGGTAGCGTGTTTGTAAAGAAGTTCCTGAAGATGAATTAGGGTCATCTATTTTAAAGTAATTAAATATGCCTCCTCACCACCCAAAGCTCCATTGAAACATTGTGGAAATAAAACAACAAAAGCCGCCGTTTTGCTTATGAACACAAATCTTTGTTGTCCGCCATATATTTAGCCTGCGGAATCATTTTCTAATTCCCTTCTTCGATTTGGAACGGAAAGACGCCATGTAGATCTCCTAAACCTGTTTTAGCGGTTCATTATAAAGGTATTTTGACCCACATTAACACCATTAGCCTTAGGTGCCTTTGGGAAAAGTATTTAAAATTTAGACAATTCAAGTCTAGAATTTGGATATAGAAATCCTCTATTTGGATGGAGAAATGGTTACTTGGATTTGGCCTCTGAATTTTAAAAGGGAGCCTTTACTTGCACTCGCTTTTTAAATTGAATGCAGCGAGATTAAAAAAAGATTGTATTTTAGGGACATATGACATGAGAAAACGCAATCTGGGCCGTCTGATTTAAAGTTCAGGATCTATAGATCCTTAAGAGATAAGATTGGCGCGAAATATAATATTTATCATATGATTAAATATAGTCAAAGGCTATTATTTGATTCAACGGTTGACAACAATATATCATACGATAAATATCGTGTTTTGCTCCAGTCTTATCCACTAAGGATCTATAGATCATGAACTTTAAATCAGACGGTTTAGATTGCGTTTTCATATGTCACATGTCCCTAAAATACAAGTCTTTCTTTAACCTCGGTGTGATCACTTAAAAAGCGTGTGCAAGTAATGGCTCCCATTACCTTCACTTGAAATTTCAAGTTGGCTACAATTAGGGTATCTCTTTTAATTGCTCCATTACCTTCACATGTTATATTTCTACATTAGGGGCATGTATCATCTATTTTTGTACTTTTACATTATTACACATATTATTAAGAAATTTATCTTTTTGGTGCTACTTTTTATGTGTGCACATATCCATTGTGAAATTTATTTATGCATTCCAACAAAAAGTTGTGTTGGATAAAAGAAGATAAGAGAGAGACTGAAGTTACTAATATTTACATTGTAACCTTTACAAGAGAAAAAAATATTTCTTTGCAAAAACTTTTAACACTTGATATTAGATTTAGGGGGAGTTGAGTCTAATGTACTTTTACATTGCATTTAAATGGATGTATTAAGACTAGATACAAGATGTAATTTTCTTTTTTTTTTTAGTCCCTGTAAATACAATATCTGCCATGGCTATTGACAAAGGGTAAATTGTTACATTTTTATTGTCACAACCATACCAAAATCTTTATATACTCCGAAAGTGTTACATACAAAAATGTCAACGAAACAAAAGAAATCAACATGAAAGATTGCTAACACGAAAAGTTTTGAAACCAAAAGTAATCTGCAGGTTTTGCGAATTTTTTAGTGACAAAAATCTGTGAATTAGAGTAGGAGGTAGACTGCCCCGAGCACGATTGACCATGATGAGGCCAGTCGACCTTGGGTCAGACTTTCTAGAAATTTTGACTCTTAAGTTTTATTTAATTAAAACTCCTTCTTAGTTTTTAACTTTATTGTGGATGAATATTTATAAAAATTTAATTTTGAAATTTTAAGTTTTTTATCTCTTCTTGAATTAACAAATATTAGAGTACACATATTTGGACATGCTGTGATGGTTGTTCACCAAATCATCACGTAAATTAGATATGAAGAGAAAAAATAGTACCACTTACATAAAGATGATTAGTACGCTTGCAACAGTGTACTTGCCTAACATCATATATAAGTTAAAATTTAAAACCCTAAAATCTGTACAGGTAAAACGCACATCAATCTCTATCAGGTCCCCGACTACACCTGGTGCAAATACAAAACGCCCTCTAGAGGGCATTGGCAGGGAGCATTGCCAAACCCTCTCGGCGAGCGATGCGCTTGAGTGCGGCTGGTAGGGCGGGGAGCATTGTCAAACTATTTTGAAGGATCCCATTCATGCATTTTAAAACGGCTAATCATATATAATTTGTTGATGGTCAACTTAAAATGCACCGATGGGATGGTTGTAATTTTCTAAGGGGTAGCTGTATTCGCTCCTACCGAATCACTGTGGGTGCCTACACTTAAAAACCAATGACTGAGTGACTGCATGAATAAGATGATGGATAGTGGTTTCTTCCCCATTTTCTATACCATAGGCATACGATCAAACAGTTAATTTTTGGGATCTAAAAAGGTAACTAAAATATGTGGCACACATCATGTTCAAACATGAAGTTAAGGTCACGTTTTGAGATTTATGCCACTTTGAAATAAAGATTGATCATCCGATGATACGTTTATGGTCTAAAGATCCATTGTATGAAAGATTGGAATGAAAACCAATCTCCATCTAATTCAAATTAGTCAAACATTTTTTTAGCGTAAGCCCCCTCATCAACCCTCCTCTTAGATGCATGACCCCCCTCAGCTACACTCCTCATATATGCATGACTTTTTTGCCTAACATAAGTGTTAATGACAGAGCTCAATAGGGGACCCAGTACAAGCATGGGCAGATGCCCACGGTGACTTAAAACAAAAAATAAAAATAAAATAATACATTTGAAAGAAAAATAAAATAAAATTAGGTTACCGATAAAACAATTTGAAGATCTAATTATCTTATAGGGGCATCATGATCTAAAGATCTATTGTGTAGAAGATTATGACGAAAAATGATCTTCATTGTCCGATTCATGAGAGTCAACGGGTTTAAACGTGTGTTTTATTCACATAAAAATTGGACGTAATAACCCTTTCACACTTAATTTTTTAGGGACAAATTTATGAAGAGAGTTCTCTCACAAGAGGTTCTGCTACTGTGTTTTTGAACACACTCAAGTGAGGTGTATAGGCTCTAATAAAATTAATTAAAGGTAAAACCTTTTACAAAAAAAGGTTTAAACGCATAACCTATGGGTCACAAGCTGCTAATTCAACCACTAAATTAGTTTAGTTAGCTATGTATAGGAATAAAAATTTTAATCCATATATAACATTTAAAAATTAAAATAATGTCATGTATTCTAAAAGGTTCGCATTATTTGCACCCGTTTATCTTGTGAAGAACACACACATTTCCACCGTAAAAAATTGTTGACTACCTTGAATCAGACAATGCAAATCATTTTTCGTTTCAACCTTCCACACAATAGATTTTAGGATTATAGTGTACCTATCAAACAGTCATATCTTGATTTCACGTGACACACATCCTTGGGATTGGCCCTGAGAGCTATTATGAAATTTTTTTGTTAATATAAATAAGCCTCATTTCGAAATCTCGACATAAGTCACCAAAATCTCAAGACCGGAGCTGAAACACTAGTCATTTTTTTTTAATATTCAAGTAAGATTTTTAGATGCCAATAATTTTAATGAGACATATCATTTTATAAGCGAATTCAAATATATTTTATATATTTACATTTTTTAATTTTAAATTTTAATTAATATTATACCGCCCATAGAAGAAAATTCTGAGTCCACACTTAAAAGTGCTAATCATACAACTTTGAAAACCTTCATCAAATACTAGTGATATAAAATTAACCGTTCAAGAGCCATGACCTATGCGCCACCGTGAACAAGAGGTTAATAGAGCGGCGTTCTAACGGTTTTTTAAGCAAGAAACGGGAGGTACCGTTCAGAGAAAGTACTTCGTTTTTTTTTTTTTGGATAATATTCAGAGAAAGTAGTTTGAATGCTAAGAAAAATAGGGAATTTGAAAATAATAATAATTGGTGGCTACCGTCTAAATTCACGTGTACAAACGAAAACACCAAAGTCCTTAAATCTTTACTATTACTATTACCATTATATAAAAGCATCTTGAGATCATGAGCTTATCATCAAACAATTATTTTTTTATTTCATATGGCATAAATCACAAAAATATTATCGGAAGTCACATGACACACTACACTCAAATGTTATTGTAGGATCTCTTTTTGAGATATGTACCATGCAGAATAAAAAACTAGCCATCCGAGGGTAAGATCGTAGTCTCAAAATCTATTCTACGATAGATTAGAGTGAAAAACGATCTTCATCACCTAATTCCAAGCAATCATGGATTTGAATGAGGTGCAATCACCATTATATTATTTTAAGCTACTATTCCGATTTTCTCATCTTGCCTAGCTAATAAATTCTCAATTTTTTCCTTAAAAAATCGAAACGGGTGCAGATTATGTTCAGTATTGATTTTAGGGTTTGTTTAGATCAGTTCGATTCGGCGATATTCAGGTTGGGTTCGAGTTTCGGGTTAAAACTTAGACCCTTATGTATGGATGGATATTACTATTCATCTTTTTAATAATAATTAATAAATAAATAGGGTATGAAAATTTAAAGCTTATTGATTTAGTTATATTAGTTATTATAAAATTAAAGTATAAATTAACAATTAAGAAAATTTTATTAAACATATATAATTAGTATATCATTGAATTAATCGAATGTGATAAGATAAAAACATATATCTATAGTAAAAAATAAATATTTACATATAGTAAATAGATATAACTGCATATTATTATGCATAAATAAAAATGTAGTATTTACTGTAAATGAAAAAATAAAGAAAAAATAAGAAACTACTAAAACCAAATAATTTTGATAATTTAATCGGATATGAGATTGGATTTGTTACTTCACCAATCCATTTTTTTATTGATTTTAGTGTCTTTATCAGTTGAAACTAATATTTTGACATGTGTATTATTGTGTAAGACGAATTTTAATTAAATTTTTGATATTATAAAAGAATAAGTCCTACAAAATACTCGAATCAATATAATATTTAACAATAATTATTATTAGTTTTTTAGTGATTGATTGAAAATATATGATTATGTTTTTATATGGTCAACCAATTTTAACTCATAATTAAAATCATCTTTAATCAAAATATTTCATTTTACGGTGTCCACGTGTAACGCACGTGCAATTTTACTAGTGCATACTAAAAATAAAATACAATCATTTTCCCAATGCTCACTCAGAGGATCATCTTACTTTTTATCAAACAAAAAAAATAAAATCTCAGTTATATCGGAGACTGGCGATACACAAAAAATAGATAAATATTAATTTTCATCATACTATATCTTCTGATGCAAATGTATATCCATAAGAATGAGTACTTATTGTCTCTACTCCCTTTAATACACAATTTCAACCTTCAAATTATATCTTGTAATACAAATTATCTCTTCATATCTTATTGCCCTATCAACCAGTAATATAGATATTGTAGAGTATAAATTCTTTTCATTCCGGGAGATGCATACTTAACTTTTGCCGGTGGGTCCTAGTTGGTAGAAGTGGTGCCTCTTCCTACACCTACTAAATCAATTTTAGAATTTCTCATAGTATCTTCTAAAGATTTTTTTACAGTGGGATAAATATGAAAATTAAAAATAAAATTTGTTGTGGGTTGATTTTATACACATAAAAAGGACTATAGATTGGTTTTATATTAGCAAGATAAGCATATTAGAGAATCAAGCAATGGACCATCTACAAAATTATTACTATATATACAATATGAGTAGCTAAAGCTTTGTACTTTTGTATGATCCATTTTTTTGTTTCCTTAGGTTTTATGTGCATCACCCAAGGTTTAAAAAGAGAAAAAAAATTGTGCATTTACATAATAGAACAAGGAAAACAACTAAGTAGAAGCTCATCTTTCATAGCCAAATACATCTGTAGTACCAATTGGACTAGCGTAAGCAATTCACAAGGGATTCCAAAACTATATCCTGACCTAGGATAACGCCAACTTCGGTTGAAGCAGCTCCATGAATGGGCACAATGTAGATGAATTATAATTAGGCGTATGGCTATAGTAAACAAATTCGAATTTGGCAACCAGCTACAGTCACATCATATGAAAGAAATGCAATCCAAAAGAACAAGAATATAAAGTGCAGAATTTTGAAGGACTAATGAGGTATGATGCGTCCTAGGCACCATATGATTATCAAGCCTATGAAGAACCATATACCCAGTGGTGGAGCCACGTTGTTCAATGGGGCATCGCAAGTTTTTTTTCTTTAAAGTCTTTTAAGTTCAATCTTTTTAGGGGGATGATCTTTTAATAAGAATTTTCCAAATCTCAAACCTTCTTAAGATATTTTAAAAACTTATTTTTAAATCTCTCTCTCTCTCTCTCAAATCTTAGCCACCCATATCTTTTTATGACATCTCATTCACTCTTCGATTTCCAACATCAAAATCTCATACTGTCATTGATTTTTCGCTTAAGTCAAATGTATGCTATAATTATTATTTTTTAATAAAAAATAAAAACCCTAATTTATTACTCAAAGTATAATTACTTTTAGGGATAATGACTCCTGACAGACATTTATACACCAAATAGTGTTTAAACAATCTTCTACCATTAAATTAAAATTTTTGATCTCACACCATTGAAGTGTTCTTTACAATTATTATTATCTTGTGACTATAAGGGATCCCCCATCAGAAAAATCCTAGCACCGCCACTACATATACCTACTTAAACCATGGCCGTTGAATCACACGATGGACATCAATTTCCATCCCAACCTTCGACCCTAGACCTTGAATTATGGTCTTACCATGAGATGCTAAGAGTTTGATTCCACATGGTGTCAATACACATCCCTAGATGTGATCTGAGAACTATTTTTGATGTACCCATGATCATATTCAATTTTTGGCATGTCTGCCGTGTGGATTCAAAAATTTTCCGCTTGATGATAGGATCATGATCTCAAGACCTACCTTGTCGAAGATTAGCAATAAAAGCAATCTCTATCATATCATTTAAAGCAGTCAAGATATAGGAAGGTGAAACCCATGTTTATAGATAAGAATCTTGAGTTATGAGTAAAGGCCCCACTAAAAGTTAGTAAAATATATTACAAAAATCTGCTCTATGGCCCACGAAAAGTTAGTTTACAAGTGAAAAGTCAAATGCCTAAGTCCACACTGCCATGTTAGAACTAGGATGTCTTGAAGTGCATAGATGTAGCAAAATTATAAATATTTTCACTTGTAGAAAGTTGGGCTAAAAAGAAACACAAAAATCCCCACCAAAGGTTTGCTCCATGGGCCAAATTCATGCCGTAATGCATCGTATTACTCAGATCCATGCGGGTTGTGAACATCTGGCACCAACTCATCCGAGATTTTTCCTGCTGATCCATTTTTTAATCCATCCTATAGGCAAGATTGCAACTGACTTTAACATACAAAAGTGGTTTTATCTTCATAAAAGTGAGAACATGCATAAATAGTAAATTTTGAATGGATCGCATTATTTGCACCCGTTTCTCTTCTTGACTACCTTGAATAAGAAGATGGAGATCGTTTTTCATCCCAATCTTCCACTCAACAAATCTTTAGATCATGTCGCACCTATCAGACGGTCACACGTTGATTCCATACTGCATATATCCCCAAAAGTGTCCATAATCATGGACATACCATAAGAAAAAGTCATCATGTGTCACTTTTAGGGATGTGTGCCACGTGGAATCAATATGTGACTGCCTGATAGTTACATCATGATCTCAAGATCTATTGTATGGAAGATTGGGACAAAAACAATTTTCATCATTTGATTCAAGACAATCAACGATTTTTATGGTAAAAATACATAAATTCTTCATAGGGAAAACGGGTGAAAATAATGCCACCCCATTTAAATTACCTCAAGAAGCTGCTGGTCTATCTGTGTCTAAAGGGTCCACAACATCTGCAACCATACATATCATCCAAGTTCGAAGTCCTATATCCCCAATGTATAGGGAGGTTAGTACTTGTAAGTTCTGATAAGAAAACCACATATTAAATGTATGCCTAAACATATCGATATAAATTGCATGTTTGGTAGATAGCATATGAATTATCAAATACATAGTATTAATTACCTGGATAATATTTGCCGATCTGTTCTACCAATGCTAATTCGGGTTCAAGTTCTATAATTTTCTCATCACATGATTAATTTTCAATGAAATTCATTTCTCAAACACACTAATCAAACACTGAAAAATTTATTTTTAGAGGAAATCATTTCCTAAGAAATCAACTAAGAAATTGATTTTATTTCTTCTTTGGAGTTTCATTGCTATCAAGTAAGGCCTTAGTGAAAAAGATAGTGCCATTACGAAAAAGATTGTGTTCGAACAAGATTGTGATCGTCCGCAATCTATATTCCGGACAGATTAGTACTATATGTCAGCTCTAAAATATATCTGCCAATAAATGAGGCTGAAAGGGAGTTTTTTCAAAATAGGCTGTAAAATGTGAGCTGGTTATTTTTTTTTTTCTACCTTGATATTAGATGCTATCGATGAGTTCATGCGCACCAGATTTGTACCAGTGGCACATACTTTAAAACGAAGACTTCACATTGTTTGAGATATGTGCCACATGAAACATTATCTAATTCTAAGGTGTTTGCTTTGAGGGCTATGATGTAAAGATCTTTGGTGTCAAATATTGAGAATAAATGTGGGCTTTAATTATGCTGAATCAGATGATGAAGATTGTGTTTCGTGCTAATGTTTGGCAACAAAGATCTTTACATCATGGCCTTCAAATCAGACGACTTAGATGGTGTTTAGATGGCACAGATCTAAAAAATACTAAGGTTTTCCTTGTAATTTTTTTTTTTTTTTTATAACCTGGGTATCCGGGCCTCTTATAGCACCTGCCTAATCTCAGAGACACATCTGCACCCCAAATTCAGCACATGTCTGGTCAACACAAGATATAAATCCCTAGGGTGGCCTCAAAGGGAGGAGGGGATTCGAACTTAGGTCTCCTGCTTTTGGAAGCAGATACCTGGCCAGCTCGCCAAACCCCTTGAGGTTTTCCTTGTAAACTATATGCAACCATCCAAACCTTGTGTGCAAATAGTCGTTGTCTTTTAAAAGGAATGGTTTATGAGTTGGGTACCTCTGTTCGCGGCCACACCATCTCTAAATTCACGTTTGAGTGTGATATGTGTCATATGATTCAAGGGCCATTTTTTTGGGATCTGTGACACATGGAATAAAAAACTAATCATCTACTAGGTATGACATGATCTCAAGATCTGTTGTGTGGATGATCGGGGTGAAACACGATCTCAATCATCTAGTTCGAAGCAATCAATGCTTTTCAAGGGGTCTGGGACATAGGGCTTTCAAAGGTACCCTTATGAGTTTGGGGTACCTCTATTAGTGCCCACTCATTCTCTTAAAGCGCCCATATCTTAGAGCCCTTGAAAGCCATTGATTGCTTCGGAACAAATGATGGAGGTCATTTTTCACCCCGGTCTTCCACACAATGGATCTTGAGATCACGGTGCACCTATCATACGATCATTTTTTTAATTCCATGTGTCACAGGCCCCCCAAAAATGACCCCAAATGCACATTTGAGTGCCATGATATCAAGATGTATGGTGGGGAAGATAGGGTGAAACATGACCCCATTTCACCCCATCCCCATCATTGATCCTAAGCAATCAACGATTTTCAATGGGTATAAGAATAGGGTGCTTTCATAGAGTGCGTGGGCTCAAACAGAGTTGGCATTAAATGTTTGTTCCCATCTATATCCTATAGTACTACCAGATAACCACATGGCCTCACCCGAATTCAGATTATTCAATTTGAACAACAACAAGTAGACTGGTGATAATACAAACAAGTCGAAATTTCTAACCATTTCATCTATGCCTGTACGATTTATATCCATCTCAACCGTTCATTTACCAACTCATGCATAATATTAATCAGATACAGATAAACTTTTACTCTACAACATGGGATACCTCCCCGTCAACGATAAAGATTGATGTTCTCTAACACCACGTGTGTGGTGTAGCTGACAAGAACACCATACGAGTAGTATCCCCGATCAACTGCCAATAGTCTCCCTTTCTCTCATCCGTTACAAAACCAGACGAGAGCGCAAAGAGAAGAAAAGCTTTGGCGCGCGAACGAAACCCTAACTCGAGAAAAATGGCGCAGCCCTCGGTCCCTTCGTCGATATCTCGGCCGTCTTCGTTAGACGAGTGCTGCCAGGTCCGGTGCGCCGGGTGCACTTGGATCATAACGGTGGGCCCGGGTTTGGCGGAGTTCAGCTGCCCGAAGTGTCAGATGGCTCAGATGTTACCGCCTGAGCTGATGGGCAGCCACCTGCCCCCAGCTCCCGTCCATGGCATCGATCCGACGAAGATCCAGCTCCCTTGCGCTCACTGCGAGGCCGTCCTCAATGTCCCTCACGGCCTCTCTAGGTTCGCTTGCCCCCTGTGCGACGCCGACCTCGCCGTAAATTTGTCCACGATCCCGCAGCAACGCTTATCCTCTCCGTCTCCTCCTGCTCTCGATCCTCCTGAAGTAGTCAACGAGGTAATTGAACTCACCCTTTTGCTCATTTACTTCTCTGTATCTCTATCTCTCTTCAATTGCTATTATTTCGTTCTTTTTTTTCGTATAGTTCGATTTATCATAAAACTTTTATAAACACTTCCTTTCCCTCATTTGATGCATCAAAAGACTAGAAATCTCCTCTAGTCCGAGGGAGGTATCAAACAGTAATCCCCTTTCTAATTTCCATCCAATTGTAAAACCTTTGGTGAAAATGCACTCCTCTCAAGCTGGAGGGTATAGGTTTAACATGGCCAGCTTGAAAACAAATTTTTGAATGGCATTTGGCCCAATATCTTTGCCGAAATGTCTTTAAGCTACTCGGAAGAGGCCATATGTAAGCAGTGGCGGAGCCAGGATTTTTTCACAGGGTGGTCATCAATCAATTAATGTTGGAAAATTGTATATATTTTTTTTTCTAAGCAAACGCTAAAAAAATAAAATCTACAAATGAAACTAGATACGAAATAAAAGAAAATCATATACATATCGATTAGTTCGTTTCAACAAAATTGGCCTAATTCAAAATTCTCTCGAAGAATGACTACGAGGTAGTATCATCCTCATCATCATCCTCCAAAGAGTAGGATGATGTGGCGGTACGTTGCAGAGCATGGTTTCAAATATCGGTCGATCCCAACCCGGATCGGCCGATCTGGATCGGTTTTAGCCCAAACGATCCCAAATCCTTGGGTTGGATCGTTTGTACATGAGTATCGGACCTGGATCGGTCAGATCACTCTGATCGGCCGATAATATTTAGGTCGGATCCCGAAAACTTATACACATAAATAATATGTTAAACTCTACATGGAATATAAATTACAAAATAAATAAAATAAGGCAACGCCAAAATAATCAAACTTTCTAAAATCCCTACTCTCTACCGCCGTCTCTTTGGCTTCCTCTTCCATTAGGTGCCTTTTCTGAATCTGGAAGGTCTCTAGTGGTTCACGGCTTCACGCGGGTGAGCATAGCTTCTCTTGATTTTTTTGCCAGTTATATATGCTCTCTCTCTCTCTCTCTCTCTATATATATATATATATATATATATATATATATGCAATGGGAATGGGATGTTTACTGCTTTCTCTCTCTCTTACTATCTCTCTCTCTCTCTCTCTCTCTCTATATATATATATATATATATGCAATGGGATGGTGAGTGACTGGACTCTTGATTATTTGCCGGCCGGTTATATATATATGCTTTCTCTCTCTCTCTCTCTCTCTCTCTCTCTCTCTCTCTCTATATATATATATATATATATCTATATAATGTTTATAAAAAATTTATTTATTATGAAAAAAATAGTAATAATAAATTTATTTTTTATTATTATATATATAATATTTATTGTATAATATCAAACTTTTTTGACGTTGGGATCGCCCGATCCGATCTACCGATCCCGATCCGGATCGGTTTTAGGCTGATCGATCCGGTGACCGTTATTGATATTTGAAACCATGTTGCAAAGAGCCTGTGAGACCATCGAAGCTGTTGAACATATCCGGATGATGAACGGAAAGACCCAACGTTTTTTTATTTAATAATTTTGATGCGTTTATAGAATTATGTATGTATTAAGTTTTTTTTTACTCTTTGCATATCTTACTGAAGTGCTGTAGTGGAAGACTTAGTGCTTTTGAAGGTTAGGTTCTAGGTTCAAACCTTGTTATGTGTAATAAATTTCTTAATTTTTTTAATTAATTATACTAGAGCCTATACACTATATATGTGAGTATATAGCTCTACAACATAGTGGAGCCTGTGAGAGAAATCTCTCCGAAAATAAGTCCGTGGAGCCACCTAAGTAGATGGAGGAGAGCCTAAAAATAGGCCAAAATTGTAGGATTTAGTTAAAAAAATCAAAGAAGAAATATTTGTTATGAAAACAAATACCATAGAAAAGTTTGTTTGAAAATTTTAGATAATTTTGGGTGGTCAGTATAATTTTGGATGGATGAGAATCCACTAATATAAATTAGGACACCTAAAGTTTAGTAACAAATTTTTAGAATTTTTGGGTGGTCAATTGACCACCCATGTCATAACGTGGCTCTGCCACTGTTTGTAAGCTCATGATCCATATTTGAAAGAAGGGAGCACAACAATAAAACTCCACATGTACTCTATTGCACTTATAGACTACAGTCTGCTTTTTGCTTTGCCAAGGAAGACATAATATCCAAATGTAGATCGTCGATCCATAACAAACCTAATCCAATCAACTTCAGTGTAAACAAAGATGCTCATATCACTATGTTGGCGGTAAACCAGACCCTAAACTAGACCAAACCCTGGAGTAGATTTTAGGTAACGAATGATACGATGAACGACTGCAAGGCGAGTTGTGCGAGGAGCATATATAAATTGACTCACGGGACTGACAACAAAAGTAATGTCAACTCTAGTCAAGGTCATATATAAGCCTCCCAACAAGTCTTTAATACTCCCGAAGATTTGAAAGTAAGTGTCACGCCCCGAAATCCGATACATAATCCATTTCGGTATATGAACACATTCAACAATCAAAATTCAAATGAAGGAAACACAACGGTCCATTCTCATTAATAAAGTTCAAAGTTACATTTATTTCAATTCCAACTTTAAAGAACTTCTAACCACAACTAAACCAACAATTCTTCTAGGGTCTTTTCCTGAAATGCAGCTTCTGAGTCACGAGATCCGGTCTCTGAAATTTAAATAGCAACGGGGTGAGATAAAACTCAACAAGTAACCCCCAATAAATAATATAACTCTTACATTGATTTTATCAGTTTCAAATTGAGAACTTTATATCAAATAAAAAAAAATACCATCATCTGTACCATTTAATGATTTCATATAAAGAAGAAAAAAAAAAACTTAGTTTATAATTATACTACATATATTATACAATTGTTAAATAATAGCACCAATCCAAGTCACATTCATATCATCATTCATCATTCATCTTGGATACCAGACACAAATGAGGGTTTCATATTTTCATCAATCCCATTGTCAACCGTGCTGATCTAATTTGACGAGTTTACTTCGTATTACGGAAGTACACATATGGACCCGTTCGTCCAATACTACCATGCGGCCCCATTGGGATCTTAATCAAATATCATATCATAGATATTCATCATTTCTAAAGTCCTTCATATCAATTTCGTTTGGAAAAACTTATCCAATATGTTTTATCAATTCTCACTCTAAAACAATGTGATATTTCAATGTAATGAGATCATATGAAATTCAAATCGAGTAAACAAAGCTTACGTCATTTCTATTTTGCTGACAATAATATGATTCAAAATGACATAATCATTATTGGGCAAGACAAGTCTAAATTTATCCATACCATCATAACCATTCAAACATCTACTTATCAAAGTTATAATATATACTACGTAGAACAAAAACATTATTAACTAATAAGGTACTTGTTTAAAACATGCTATGGGATAGGTTACTTGCTTCAATCGTCGGATTCAAGGGTCTTGTGAGGACAGTGTGAATTTTCACGGTTCTAGTACTTATCTAGGCACAAGGGAAAGTGGTCAAGAAGAGAGAACGAACTACGGTAGGTTATCGATGTTATGATGGATTCTATCAAGTTATTTCAAATATCTATTTTAGAAAATATTTGATATCGGAAATCCTTAATTTAAAACAGCATGATTTATAAATCAGTTTTAAGACCCTTGATTTCATATTAAACAAATAATTTTTAATCTCAGAACCTGATTTAATATAATTGTATTTAAATATAAAATCAGCATAAAACCAAAGTTAAAAAATTTATTTCAGGTTATAAACCAATATAAAAAAAATCAGAATTAAAAATACAATTTCAGATTATAAAGCTAAAATAAAATCAGAAAATAAAATGCTAAATCAGATTATAAAGCTAAAATAAAACTAGAATATCATATTATAAAACCAGATTTAAAATATAAAACCAGAATTTAAAAATCAGATAAAATAAACCTGATATTATAAACCTAAAATAAAACAGAATATAGTTTCAGATTATAAAACTAAATAAAACAGAATATAATTTCAGATTATAAACTAAATTTTAAAATACACCATCAGCATATAAACCAAAATTTAAAATATAAAATCAAAATTATAAAACCAATATTATAAACCAGAATAAAACAGAAATTTAAAATATAATTTCAGAATATAAAAACATAATAAAACAAAAATATAAAATACCTAATCAGGTTATAAAACCAGATTTAAATATAAACCAGAATTTCAGTATTAAATCAGCATATAAATATAAAATCAGAATTATAATGCAAAGATTATAACTAAAATAAATTAAATAAAAGAACATACCTTAAGGGAAGAAGAGAAGAATAGAAGCTTGAAGAAGAGAGCTTTGAGGAAGAAAGCTTGGTGTGGAATAGAAGAAGGGAAATGCTCTATTTATAGGCCCGGTGAATGACCGTTTGGATTCGGGATTAACATCGAGTAAAAAGGTGTTATCGAATTGAAGAAGAGAAACGGCTCGGCTGTTATGCGTGGATTTTTATTTGGGTTTTAAGTTGTAATGGGAAAGGTTAAGGTGTATAGCAAATACAAGTTAGAATGTGTGTGTGTGTGTGTGTGTGTGTGTGTCATGGGTCGAATCGGGTCGAGTTAGGGTTTGGGTCTTCACAGTAAGTCACCATCAAGCTCATGTAGAGAGAGTTTATGATTCATGGAAAAGTGGTTGGCTTTCACCCTAGCATTCATGTATCGCTCAGCAGATCCATTGCATTGGAGAAGTTGTTGGCTTTCACCCTAGCATTCATGTACCGCTGAGTAGATCCTGTTGTGAAATTTTAATAAGTTACTCGCAAGTGTACGAATCGGATTGAAGTAATCGGGTACAAAGAACGAGATCGTTCCCACAAGGATTGGTAAAAAAATAATGGACTTGGAAATAGCAATTAATCAAAAGAAGAACCATAGATTCAACACAATATTAAACTAGTTTATTGATTTCCGAGAGTGTGATGAGAACAAAATAAATAAATGACAATCTACCGAAATTAAATGCAGGATTAAAAAAAAATTGAGGATTAGGATGCTAAATCCTCCCAGCATTGGCTTGTCATTTACAGAGTAGATCTAACGGTTGGAAAAACATCAAGAGATGCAACACACAAATGCCGAAATCAACCGAGTATTTATGGAAAATATAACTTTTAATTCACCAAAATAATTCTAAGATATTATGTTCTTCCAAAACTGTAAGAGAAAAGAGGCAAAACATTAATCGTATTAAAGGTTTCTCTAATCACGGTGAATAAATGCCTCGATTATTTTCATTGAAGAACTCAGTGTAAGTACCCCATCACGGATCTGAAATCATGGGAAAAGCGTGACTAGTTCCCATATCTTAGATGGCAATCGGTATTCACAAGATTGGCAAGAGCAAATAAACATTAAACATCAAAGCATCTAGAACAAAGTAGCATCCCAACCATAGGTCTACATCTGTAAATGAATACTTCGAATGGGGTTCACTAGATCCCCATCCTCAATAAAATCTAGCCACACAGGATTGAAATAAACAACATGATTGAGATGGAACTTAAAACCAACATTAAAATACCGTCAAAAGACTTCAACAAATCCTCGTAAGAGCTTTTAATCCAAGTACAATCCTTCTTGAATCCACAAAATGAAACTAATCTAAGTCCTAAAGCTAAATAATGAGGGGAAAATGCTTGGAAACTGAAAGACGAAAGCTTAGAAAACCAAAAAAATGCTAAGGAAAATAAAAGTTGTTAAACTTAATTTTTGAGTTTGCTTAAATAGGGTCTCAGCTT
This sequence comes from Chloranthus sessilifolius, assembly GCA_021018995.1. NCBI lineage: Eukaryota > Viridiplantae > Streptophyta > Magnoliopsida > Chloranthales > Chloranthaceae > Chloranthus > Chloranthus sessilifolius. Next base: position 170,220,599 of record CM037586.1, read on the forward strand.
GAGATTTTGAAATTCAAATTGTTCGATCGATTTGATTTTTTTTTTTTTTTAAATCTTGCGATTCTCTGGATTGAAATTCGATCGATCGACATGCATAGTTGATCGATCAACATGCATAGTCGATCGATCGATTGTATACAAATCAAAGAACGAATTATGTCTATATTTTATAAGTATAGTCCCGATCGATCAAAGGGCATGGTCGATCGATCAACTATTCACGAATATCAGGGGCTAACAATTCCTTTGCTCCAATGTTCCGGCGTTAGTCATTTTCATGCTCTTCTATGCTTCCAAATGCATTCGATGGCCAAATTTTCCTGAAACACTTAAAACTTCACAAATCTGTCAGATTGCCTTCATCAGATGGCTAAATGTAGGCTAAAGACGGTGAAATATGATCATATTTCACCACTCATCAGATCCATTGCCTACTTTCTCTGAGAGAGGAAAATACTTTTCTTAGACTTAGCAATTTCAAGCCCGAGGAAGTACTTGAGATTTCCCAAGTCTTTTACTTCAAAAACATGGCCCAACTCATATTTCACATGTCTGATGAAAGTCCGATCATCCCCTGTTAGAATAATGTTATCCACAGAAACAAGAATGATAGTGCGACCAATGGAGCCTAAGCTGATGAACACAATATGGTCATAATGACACCTCTGAAATCCCAAAGCAATGACAACAGTGTTGATCCTCTAAACCAGGCCTTGGCTGTTTGCTTCAACTCATAGATAGATTTCCAAAGTCTGCACACTTGTCCTATTTCTCCTTGAAGGAGGAACCCAGCTAATGAAGAGGTCAATTCTGCATGGCATAGCTTATGTATCTATAGCAGAAAGAAAAGCTCTGTAGGAAGGAAAGAAATAGCGTCTACCGTAGGAGAAAAGTCAATTTTTTAAAAAAAAATAAACGTTTGTTCGTGACCAAACTGACATACGCCCAATAGAGGTCCATGAGCGTTAGGTTTGGACCAAACTGACACCTCTGAAAACCCAAAGAAATGACAACACTGTTGAACCTCTAAGCTAGGCCTTGGGTGTTTGCTTCAACTCATAGATAGAATATCAAAGTCTGCACACTTGTCATGTCTCTCTCTGAAGGAGGAACCCAACTGATGAAGAGGTCAATTCTGCATGACATAGTTTCTGTTATGGTTGTCAAGGCAGCGCTATATCCTCGTCATGGCGAATGGTAATGGGAAACACCATATATAATCAAATAGCCATAATGGCTAAATAGCGTCGCCATGGCAGAATAACATTATGGCATCATTATGCACGCTATTTTATTTTTTGAATAATAACGTATAATACTTATAAGTTATGACATTTTTATAATATATAAGTTACAAAAGTTAACTTACAAGTCACAAAACCTCAACTTATAAGTTACAAAATCCTCGACTCTCTCTCTCTCTCTCTCTCTCTCTCTCTCTCTCTCTCTCGCCACGGCAACTACCAACACCAGCGTCGCCAAAACCTTAGCGTCGGCGACACTATCGTATGTGTACCTAATATTTCATATTTTTAGTATTCTATATTTGTTAATATTTCATATTTAAATAATTATCATGTTGCAAATTTGTTGATGTCCATATTTGATTTGTATTTATTGATATTTGTTTATTCATAAAATATGAAATCCTCAATATTATAATCAAAGTATCATGCTTTAGTAGTTGAATTTTTTTCTTCCTATATTTTTTTTCTTATATAAAAATACTACTAATTAATAGATAAAATAATTTTTTTTTTAAATTATAATAATAAATAGTCTCGCCAAAGCTTCGCTATGGCCACGCTATGGCGTAGCGAACCTCTTCGCCATGACCTCGCCACATCGCTTTAACTACCCTACTTTTTGTATCTATAGCAGAAAGAAAAGCTCTGTTGGAAGGAAAGAAATCCTTATAATTTACATACATTGAAATGGGACACGGTGTAACACAAGATCAAATTCCTTTGCGAAGAGCTGTAGGCAAATCAAGCCCAGTGGAAACAATTGGAGTAGAAGGCAAAGGAGTTGAGGAACTTGTAATACTTACATGAGCCACTTTTGGAGGGGACTATGGAGGTGGTGGTGTCGAAGAATGATTATATATGCGTCAGACATAATTAATCAGCCCTTGCTTTTGTTGAAATGGAGTTTGTGACTTCAAGAGAGTAGTAATAGAAGTGATGGGTCAGGAATAAGTGTAAGATAGTCTTTTAAAAAGTTAGGGACATCCTCAAAGGTCATATCCATATAAATGTAAGACCGACGTAACTGTGGATCAAAATACCGATATCCTTTTCACACACTAGAATAGCCAACAAGATACATCTAAGAGCCTTGTCATCAAGCTCCAATCGAGAAGAATGAAGATCCTAGACCAAGCATGTGAATCCAAATACATGAGGCTCAATAAAAAACATATGACTTGAGCCAAAGTTTTTGATAAGGGGTACTTTCTCCTTTAGTCTGAGATGAGGTATGATGTATGAGATAACAAGCAGTAAAGAGTGTCACGAACCAGTAGGTCTTTGGCATGTACAACGGAGTAAGCATCTGGCTAACCCCAAAAATGTCTGTTTTTTCACTCTGCAACAACATTTTGTTGCGCAGTCGAGGGATAGGAAAATTGATGACTAATGCCACGAGTCCGCATATAGTCACTGAAGGCATGAGTTGTATACTCACCCCATTTCCATGTCTTTAAGACTTTAATCCTAGTCCCCAAATGGTTGGGAACCATAGACTGGAACTCTTGAATGTTGAATTCACTCTTTTGTCGCTTTTTTATACAATCATGTAGCAGGTGTGTAATCATCAATCAATAAAACAAATCAATGAAACCATCCATAGAAGTTACAGCTTAAGGACCCCAAACATCCGAATGCACAATATCAAAAGGCAATTTAGACCTATGCATATGAGAAGGATATGCATGCCTAACAATTCACAAACTTCATATTGGAATTCAACTGATTGGCAAACATTCTTAAATTAGGGACTCTACTGCATAAAGTTTGAAAACCAATAATGCCCATACTTGGCATGCCACAAAGGTATAGTATCCCAATTGAGTTTAACAAGTAAATGGAAACTAGAAGAAGTGATGTTCTCATATCCTTCGACAACAACAATTGTGGGAGTATTGAATTCGAGGTCCAGAAAGTAGAGATGCCCTCTTTCAACACCTTTACCAATAATCATCTTCATAATAAGCTTCTGAAAACACAGTTAGAGGGATAAAATATTTCACAACAATGTAGTTTTTTGGCGAAGTTACTAACAGAGAGGTGTGTAGAGAATTGAGACACATGGGTTAAAGAAAGAGATGAGGAGATGCAAATAGTCCCAATCCCCGAAATTGAGGAAAAAGAGCGATATGCAAGTCGAACCTTAGCAAAAGATGGAGAAGGAGAGTATGATGAGTAACCTTGAGACTCGGTGTCTCTGATGAAGATGGAGTGCATGTGTGATTAGTAGATGGGGACTGGGTAGCTCATAGCTCAGTGTGAATTATCTCAGCTATTTGGGATCAAAGAGAGCTCATGATGTCACTAAGAGATGTCTTAGATGTCAAATTTGCAGTAGCAGTGTGCGCAGAAGATAACCCTCGTGGTTGATACCCCTCTGGATAATCATGCAGTCGATATCAATGATCCCTATCATGTTTCGTAAGTCCACTCTGTGAGCACGTAATGGTGGAACGACCACCACGTCCACGACGATCCCTTCTATCACCCCTTGCCCCTAGAGACGAATATAAGCAGAAGCAGCTCCCTCAGACAGAGCGATACTGATGGACATCATAGACTTATGCTGCTCCTCACCAAAAAGAATCTCATATATAGTGCTCAAGGTGGGAAGGGGTCTCAAGGTAACCCCCCCCACCCACCCACCCACACATACCTGTAGATCTGTTCCTTCCAAACCTTTTTGCAAGCTTGGCTCCAACCTCCTCTCCAAAATCAAACAAAGGGTGCTCAGCTCCCCCCAAATACTATAGAGAGTGCTATAACACGCCCTCATAGAGAAGCTTGAACAAATCGAAAGGAATATTTTACGGGAAGGAGGTGGCCCAGCCCTAGATAGAAAGTTTCATCTGCTCACTTGGGAAGTTTGACAATTTCCTAGATGCTATGATGGGTTAGATATTAGAAGTTGGGAGGATATGAATAAGATGTTATTGGCTAAATGGTTATGGAGAGTGGGGATGTTAAGGATAGGAATAACTTGTGGTTGCGAGTGTTGGTTGACAAATATGGGTGGATGGAGAAGGAATTTGGTATTAGAATCTTTGATGGGGTTAGAGTGTCCACTTGGGGGAAAGGTATTAGTGTTGTATGGCTGGCATTCAAAAAACAGATCAGGTTTTGTTGGGGCAGAGGTGACAAAATCAGTTTCTGGGATGATGTTTGGATTGAGAACCAGCCGCTGAGGGAGCTCTTCCTAGAGATTTTTGATCTATCACTGAATGGAGGGAGCAAGGTGGTGGATATGCTCTTGATAAATGGGCTTATATTTGTTGGAATATTTGTACATGACGTAGCTTTTCTTATGCGAAGTGTGATGTTTACATGGACCTTCCATCTCTCCTAAATAAGGTTAAGGGATCTAATAGAAGAGAGGATGTCAGAATCTGGAAGGGTAACAAGGAGGGACAGTTCATAGTTAAATTGTTTTATAGGGTGTTGATTAGAAGACCCTTGATTAAACATGATTTGTCTTTTGTTTGGAAAACACTTATTCCGCTTAAAGTGAAATTCTTTGGTTGGAGTTTTGCCTGTGGCCGAATCCTTACTGTTGACCTGTTGATAAGAAGAGGGAAACAAATGAATAATGTGTGTGCTATGTGTCTTCAAGATGAGGAAAATGTCCATCGCATTTCTAAACATTGTTGGGTGGCTAATGGTATCTGGGGAATTATCTTCCAGTTGTTTGATCTGAGTTTGGTGCAACCAGAAGATCACAGGAAGTTGCTGAATTTGTGGAATGGTGTTCATTTAGAAGGCATACAGGGAGCTTATATATAATCTATACATAATTAATAATTAAATGTAATTTATTAAATACTTTTACTTTTACTTTTCTTTTTATTTAAAACTCATCCTGCCCTAGTGAACCGGGTTCCCTTGGATGTAGTGAATCTCGAACTACGAACCCGAATTTGAACCAAGCAAATCAATGAATCAGGTAACATTGGCTTGGGCAAAGTTGGGTGGAATGGGGACTCTAGTAATGTTTGGAAAAGTTTGCATCTTTACCTTTGATGCCTCTCAGAATGAGGGGTTTTTCGTGGTGTCTATGGATATTCCGGTCTAGCCCCCCTTGGGGATTTGGATTTGTTGGGTGTTTGCTTTTGTTTTGGTACTTCTCGCTTCACCCTCTCGTTGTGCGCTTTTGTTCTTCTTTTTTCTTTTTTAATAGTCTTTTTCTTACTGACTAAAAACCCCCATAGAGGAATTTCCTTGTATACACTCAGAAATCTTTAGTTGATAGATGCGGGTATCATGCTCCAATGGGGGAGAAGATGCCGGCCAACTTGCTGCAAAGTTTGGTGATGGACTCATAAAACATACAGGTGCGTTATATGGTAGGATCCATAGAGTTGAAAAGTCATCCCAAAATAATGGCATTATTGGCATCCCATTTGTCAGCATCTGCAGCCCCAGTCCTAGGTCTCGCAGTAGAACCAGTAATAGGGGCCTCAATGGGTCCGGTCGGGCCTTCAATGGGGTAATTTTTAATCAGGCTTCTGGTACTAGCCCACACCGGATCCAATTACTAATCGGGCCGGGCCTATTTTTATTCTAACCTACCTACCTAAGCCCATAGCCCGCCCATTTCGGGCCAGGCCACAGGCTGCCCGACAATTTCTATATAATTTATGTAGAAATTATCTCAAATGATCGGGTCGGGCCGGATTCGGGCTGAGCTTAAACGGGCCGATTTTAAGTCGGGCTTTTGGAACTAGCCCATACCCAGTCCAATTATTAATCAGGCCGGACGTATTTTTATTTGGGCCTACCTACCTTGACCAATTTCAGGCCGGGCTGGGCTCAAGCCCGGCTCTTTGAGACCCCTAACCAACAAGCAATCCCATTTTCATACAACCCTGGACATAGAGTGATGCTGTGTTCCATTCAAGATAATTGTTGGAATTCAGCTTGTGCAGGCTGTTACTGATCATAGGATTATATTCGTCCGCCTTTTGTACTCTTAACACAAGAAAAAACAATGTTCAACGAAAAAAAAAAACTTGCTGCCAAACTGAATTTCTCAGACACCTCACAAAAACGTTGGAACAATTTTCAAGAAGAAGAGAAATTTATGCATAAATGCTAATAAGAACTTCAGCAGTAATGCCAAGAAGATATCCAACAGAAAACTGAAAATAGCCAGCAAGGCACTTACAGATTAACTTCCTGCTATACTGACAGGGACGCCGACTTTGTGGGCATCAGTTATGGACCATATCAAGTGTACTGGCGGTGGAAGAAACGGGACGGAAACCAGAACCGGGAGTAAAAGCAATCAAAACCAAGTATAAAGGAGGACATGAAGGAATGCACAGTCGATCAATCGACCCCAGGCTTCAATCGATCGATTGCGACTAGCGGGATTTAAATTTTGGTGATGTTCTGTTTCGTGTATATATATATATATATATATATATATATATATATATATATATATATATATATATATATTCGATCGATCGAAGCTTCTCACCGATCGATCAAATTTACGCGAAATAGAGCTCCGCCAAAATATGGAAATCATTTTAGGCGTATACTTGTCTTTTTTAGTATTTGTTTTAGGGTTTTCTTTTGTTTTAGAGGCCTCCTATATAAGGTCTTTAATAAACAATGTAGAGAGATTATTGATTATTGAATGAAAGAGCTTTTAGCTTTTGGAACTTGAGATGAGCTTCCTCGAAGAGTGAATCTTCTTCCCAAAAAAGGTTTGGTGTGAAGCCCACAATCTATCTTTTTCTCTTTGATTTATCTTTCACTGCCTTATTTGTTCCCATAAATCATAAATTCGGCCATTACTCTTTCAAATATTCAGAAAGCCATAAACCCTAGCTTTCATCTGAACCGTTGAATCGACCTGATTCAATACACTTTAAACCTCACCTTAACCATTAATCCATTCCGCATCAAAACCACAGAGAAAACCAGCGATCCCATCATTGAATTAAGAGCGCCCTAATCTGGAAGCGGCTAGAGTTCTATCTCTAGGATCTAGTGCACGGACTGGTCCCTATCCAAATCTACACGATCTTCTATGAGGAAAACCATGAACCTTAAGGTATTGCGATTATGTATTGATTTTTGCATGATTAATTTAGTTTAATTTCGGCAAAATATTTATTTCATATTCATTCACGTAGTCTAGGGTTTTGTCCCGCGTCACAGACTCAACAAGATGAACCAAAGTCAAAAGAGGGCTGAGAACCTTCACAAATCGGAATCTGGGCGAGATCTTCACAGAAGTCGCACTTCTGATTCTCAGGGAGATCTTCAAAGCATTGCCCTAGAGAAATCATCCAAACACCCCTAATACTCTGGAACAATCTGCCACTGGTATCAACAGATTCCGGATAGAAATCCAACCCATTCACCGCCTGCTGGAATCAAAACATGGCTGTCTCGGGATCTCTGCAATGAAAAAGCTGAAAAAATGGGTTTCAAAACTCTCGTCAAAGACCTCTTCGAAAACCCTAGACAGGTTGCTTAAATGAAATTGATGCAGAAGACAGAGATGTTCCTGTTGGGATTCTGATCCAATAGAGGTAAGTTTCATGTGGTTTTGTGCCAACTGGTTTGATCAGGTTGACATCAGCCTGGCATCACCATGAGGTCAGGTCAAGGAAGAGAAGCACAAGTTTGGCTTGGCTCTGATACCAAGATGAATGGTATGGGAAGGTGGTATTAGGTTTAGATGAGTGGTTTTAGGGTTAGAGAAGATAGGGAGAGAGAAAATGTAACACCCCAATGCCACGTGTCAAGATATTGTCCTCTTTGGGTGGCTCCACATGGTCCCACCAGTAGCCCTTTCCCTTCAAGGTTTTGTTTTTGGTATGGGCTAACCCATCACATGGGCCGCCATACCCACCCAAAACGCGTCTCGCAAGTAAGAGTGGGGCCGTTACTTATCTCCCAGGGTCAAGACAACTGTTTCCTCGATGTGGGACTTTACAGAAAATGTGAAGGCTTAGTGAGTTGGGGTTCCCTAACTAGCATTTATATTAAGTTTTAGAGATCATAAATACACACTATTGTATAATACTCACACACCACACCCATTACAGGCACATAACAAAAATCATAACTGACACTAAAGACAAGTGGTGCATCTAAAGGAAACCCCAGAGAAGGAGGTGGTGGCGGGATTTACCAAAACAACCAAGGCCATTTTATCTCACCTAGTTCCTGTCTTTTCTGGCATATCACAAATAATGAAGCTGAATTTCGACTCTTGTACAAAGCCCCGGGATTATGTCCTGTAAATGCACGAACATTCTAATCCAATCAGATTCTAAGATTTTGGCTGAACGAAGCACTATTAAGAATTGGAAATATAAGTTGGACACTCAAGACTTCCTTGAAGGAATTGCTGATTCTCTTTTTTTGATAGGTAAGCCAGGCTTGAGGTTGCAGTATTAGCTGATTCTTTTGTAAATACTGCTATCAGCGCTAAAAGAACCACCCATTATCTTGGTTATCAGGCTCTCCCAACATCAGGTAGAAAAGCTCTTATTGGTTATAAATTTTGATCTTCCAAATTTTAGTTTTGATTTCGATTGCCTAAGGTAATAACATTGCCAAAGCTCTTAAAGCCTATCCTTCTCTTCTACTCATCGGGTTATGCCCCCTCTTACTTTGTAACACCTTTTAAAAAAAAAAAAAAATTTGATTATCTTGCTTGTTTGGCAATATATATATATATATATATATATATATATATATATATATATATATATTGCCAATTGTTTATCTTGACATACATGTCCCGTACTTTCCCATACATATTGAGGTAACAGTTAACTATTTAGAAGCAAACTATAAAATAGTTAGTCATCAGTTGAGGGATACAGCATAAAGAAAGGGAGGTGGACTGGTCGGTTCATCGGCTATAGACCCTCTCGGGGATACGAATGCACTGGTATCAGTAAGCGTAAGCTCAAGGCTTTTAAAAATTAATAACATCTCAGTATATCAGACGAGAAGTATACAACCAACTTGAAACAGTGATTACACCATCTAAAGAAGTTTTATCAGATAAACATTCTCTTCAGCATATTTAATAAAAATTTGTCATCTATGGCTGTCATACCTAAACAGGGGATGACCTTCAAGAAATCAAAATAACTAGTAATATGCCGTACTGTAAATTTATGTATATTTATCCTATTTACTATAGATGGTATATTTCAGTTACAGATATATAGCAGCTGCTATAAACTAATATGCTTGTAGCTGCCATTTGTACAAATGTACAGTGCATAATAATGCAGCTTTTGTCGATGATATATGCAAAGCAGTAGTAGGACAACTGTTGCACAAATTGATCTCCAATACTTAGAAAGTACAGAATACAATAACTAAAATGGACATCAAATTACCTAAAAAAAAAGGATTTATTGTAGCTGCTATAAATTGATAAGAGCCTATAGCAGCTGCTATACATATAAATGTAAGAGTGCATAGTTTATGCAAAATCCAATTTAATATGTTCACAACTAAAGTAGTCAATCTCTTAAAGTTAATAGATGAAGATGAGTTCATTGGAATAGTTTCGCTTATTAAATATTTTAGTAAATAAAACATTGCGCCAACATATAAACATTAACAATTAATGTATTATGCACGATTTCTACTCATTTATCATATACGGGTTTCTTGTCACTTAACATCGTTTCCCCTTTTTTGTCCCTTTTTTTTTTCAATTTTTGATTATCTATGCTGTATAATTTCTACTTCCTCTTCTTTCTTTCCTTTTTTTTTTTTTTTTTTTTTTGTTCCTTGGAGCTAGTATGATTGAAATTGATTTAGTGAACTGCTGGCTTATTTAAAGATTTTTTTTTTTTTTAAAACCTTTATTTGTTTGGGCTATTCTTGGTACACTACTTGATTATTAACTTTCTCTGTTTTGGCCAGATGGACCTTACTCAGGCAGGATCCAGTGAGGGAACCTCTGTACCAGTGAAGAAGAAGGGACGAGGTCCAACCAAGTGCAATTTCATCAATCGATTGCCAAAGGGGGTGAAACTTAGGGTCGGGGTAAAAAATGGACAGCCAGTAGGAAAGCATGCTAGTAAACTATCAAACTGGTGTGGTCGTCTAGCGAGAGATAATCGATTATTGCCCATCGACCGCCCGTCTTGGCGCAAGGTTGATAAAGAGGGAAAGCACCGTGTTTGGCAAATGGTGCTGGTAAATATGCCGTTTTTAATTTGTATTGTTTTCTACATTTCCAGATGTAGAGTAAAATTATCATCATCATCATCATTATCGTCATCGTCATCATAGCCTTATCTCATCTATGCAAACTAAAGTGATTATTATTATTATTATTTTGCTTTAACTATGTTGTAGGAAAAGTTTGATATTGGTGAAGCTATGAAACACTACGTAATGCAGTCCCTCGGCAAGAAATGGAGGGACAACAAATGCGAGTTGAAAGCGAAGTATTATGACAGTGGTGCAACCGCTGAGGAACGATATGCACATTGCCCTCCTATGGTAAAGCTAGACCAATGGAAAACTCTGGTCAATTTTTGGGATTCAGAAGAAGGGAAGGTATATTTTAATCATATAGAACCTTTCAAAACATTTAATTCTCATGACAAAGGTCTTGACCATCATTCAATTTGTGTGATACAGAAAAGAAGTGAAAGGAATAAAAAAAATCGTTCCCACCTGACGCTACCCCACACGGCCGGAACAAAAAGCTTTGCTAGATTACGCCATGAGGAGGTAGGTTTCTTTATTTATTTATTATGATTTGTATAATTGTTGTATACCCCATCTGTATTTATCTTTAAGATTTACTAAGTATTCATCTCTCGGTTGATACAGCAAAGTAAGAGCGAGACACAGACGTCGCCTACCCGTGCCCAGTTTTTTGCCAAGACCCATGTCCATAAAGATGGTTCAGCAGTCAATAGTGAGGCAGCAGATAAGATTGTAAGTTTCCCAATCATCAACAACTATATCTTTCAATCATCTCTAGACCCTGTATGATTTAAAATAGCATATGAAATGTAATTGATTGCAGCGAGAGATGCAAGATTGGATGGCGCGGGAGGAGTCGCAAGATTCGACTTCCCGAAACGATATCTTCTCTCGGGTCATGGGACCAGAGAAAAACGGTCGTGTCCGTGGTTATGGATTGGGCCCTACCCCCACAAGTCTATGGGGGTCAATTCCTAGGCCCTCTGCTAGCGAGTTCACTGAAATGAAAAACAAAGTGCAACAAATGGAGGAGAAAATGAACTCGACAGTGCATCAAATGGAGGAGCAAATGAACTCCATTAAGCATCAAATGGAGGAACGAATGAAGCAGAAAGATGCCGAGGTTTTGGTACTGAGGAGCATGATTGAGGCTATATATTCTAAACAAGGGGTAAATATCTTTAATATAAGTTTTATGAGCTCTTTACCCAATGCATTTTTTGTTGTTTTGGTCTTCTTTTTCTTAGTTTTATATAATTATGTATCAATAAATAAAAATAAATTAAAAAACAAATCATATAATTATGTTCATGCAACAATAGATATATGCAGCCATGAATTTAGCTGTCTTTTCTTTGTCTTTTTAAATGAAAATTCTTCTGAAGTGATAATATCTTTCTATATGCTACCGACTTCATTTCCTTCACTCATTGTTTTCTGGTTTCACAGGTTCAAGATCCTCCGATGGTTCCACCAAGCGGCTGAGGAAAAGGTTTTTTTTTTCCTTTGTTTTAATGTGACATGTTTTATGTTTTTGAGTGACATGTATTTTTTGTCTGGGTTTCTTTTTAGTCACTCTTGTTTTGGAACTATGAAGATAAACAACAACCATGTTTGGGTATCAATTTGTATATATTTTAGAGGTGGATTATTTTGAAGTAACAAGAATCTTTACCATTTGCATTCTCCATCTATGATTTTCAGATAGCCATTGCCTTGCATACTCAATCTCTAGATTTTATCCTTTTATGGTTTTCAAGAACTAAGACTAATCCATTAATATTTCTTTCAATCACTGCCATCTATTACTGGTATCTTCGCTGATGATTTTCCTAGGCCATGTGTTTCAGGTATTTATACTGCACATGCTCCCCAACCTTTTCACTAAATCTGGAACCCTTTTCCTTATGATTTTAGTTGTTGTTTGCTGTTGTTGCACTATTGTTGACATTTTTGTTTTCATTGGTTGAACAGGCGTGCCTGTAGGAGCTGGATGGCAAAGAAAAGTGGCATGTGGATATCATATGCTGCTAATTGACGTGGCTTCCGAGTGGGGTTTGTCTTCGTACCAAGTTGTGGTGGTGAGGCTTATTCTTGTATGAATCATTTGTTAGTGCAATGAATCTGAAAATACTATATGATCGAAATAACTATTTGACTAGCATATTCGAAATTGAGGAGTGAAGAGCTAAATCAACATGAGTTTAGCCCAAATCATGGTCAAGAGCAACATTTAAATCATGTATATGATGGACCCATTCTCATCTAATGTTTTTAGGAGAATCTTGATTGTTCAATCAAGCACATTCGAATAGACTATCAAAACAATAAGTTACATTTGATTTGCTGGAGTGTTGTGTGTGGATTTGATTGTTCAAATACTCTGACTGGCATCGCATTTGGGCTGTGTTCCATCCACATCATGTACTGCCATGTGGACAGTTAGGATCAATGGTGTGATAAGCCGTACACACTTTGAAATTATTAATTTGGCTTTCCATGAAAATAAGATTTAGAATTCGAAACGATTAGTCTGGAATTGAGAATGTAACAAGGTATACAGCCATCTAAAATCACATAGAATGCACATCAAATGCATAAGTACTATGTCATTGAAGATTTATACACAAATATACGTATTGCTCGTTCTTGCCTCTAACTACTGGGATGTGGTGCTTACTGGTGGATGTTTATTTTATTTTTCTCTAATCATTTTTTTTGTCCGGACTCCGGAGTTTGTTGTTAAATTTTAATTATTTTGCGAGTTTTCTAATCTGGTATCAGATTTCTGAGGGATCTCTCTTTTGTCAGCTGGTTTATCGAGGTGGTTTGTTGGTTTTGTGTTCGAAGATGTAGGATTTGTCGAGATTTGTGTCGAGGTGGAGTTCATGTGACCTACTTTTGGTGGCACAATCATGTTGTCAATGTCAACGACTTGGTTTGGTCATTCAGCCAGTTGCATATGTTGTGATTATTTGGCGAGTTAGTCTACAATGAGTGTTCACCCATCATAGGTGAGGTGGACACGGCAGTCTACAGGCTTGTGACTGTGATGTGCGCGGACTTCCAATGTGTGGAAGTCTGTAGACTAACTCGTATTTGGCATTGCAGAATTTATCAGGTCACGGATTTTGGGGCCCTAGATCTCATGGCAATGTGTTTCACATATTCAGATTTATGTTGGTTGGGGCTGCCGAATTTCTCATGCTCTCACGTGATTGGCTGCAAACTTTGATTGTTAGTTGTTTATCTGTCAACGTTACAATTAAGAGTTACGTTTGAACGGAGATGCAGATATGAAGGTTTTAGTTGTTGGGCATGTAGTTAATGGCCCAGATTTTAGTTATGCAGATAACTAAAGAATGGGCACTGATAAATGGCGGATGACAAATAACAGATCATTCAAAGGACTGCTTATGTGGCACGATGCAAGTGCATTGGGTCCCAACAATGCAGGTCGGGCCTGCCACTTGCATTGCGTCACGTAAGCAATCTGTTGTTGGTCTGCTGTTTGAGGTCCGCTCATTATAATTTTTTCCTAATAAAATTGTGCAATTTGTACATAACGAAAACACTGTTATGCATAGGTGGCACAATTTTCATACCATGTGGCATATGGGTTTATTATCTAAATTGGGTTAATGAAAAACTATCTCTACCTTCCAATTAAGGGATTAAAATCACAAAACAACTTAGATGATTACAATGTGATTGTCGAAACTTGTTCTTAGTTTTTCTCTATCTGAGGGTTCACATAGTTGAGGTAGTTTGTGAAGCAATCCAAGGGCCAAATCCCATTTAAATGTTTTAAACGCTTTCCATGCACAGATGGCACTACATGGTGCCAGATGCGCTTTGTTTTTTTTTGTTGGAAGTAAGCATTGAGGTTGCTTTGGTCCTCACCATTCATTAAAAGCTCAGGCAAGAGGTAAAAAATAATGAACAGGTATAAATAAAAACCAGCAAAAAATGAGAAAGGAAGTAGATAAAAACCGTTCTCATTAGAAGCTTAGGCATCACTATCGCCCCTAAAATAACCTTATTTACCTCCTAAAAATAATTATTAGACTTCCTTCTCTTAGAATAGGCTGTTATATTGAATGCCACTTGAAGAACATCTTGAGAAAAACTGTTTTCTTTATGAGCATCAAGAACTCGACCAGCTTCATCCTCAACTAAATCAGTAGTAGTGGCTCTGATTTTAGACTAGCAAGAATTATCCACACATTTAAAAAAATAAAAACGTGACATTTTTCTTCCCTGCAGACCAGCATAAAACACTTTAGAGGGCATAACCCTTATTTCGATGAGGTCCTCAATGGTCAGTAATTTCTGATTGATAGCCAATATACTTATTCCAAATTAACGTCTTCCATTGAAAATTTTCGCAATGATGTCCAACAGCCGCGCACTTTTGAAAGTGAATCTTCCAGAGTTTGATAGATCCCAAACCATATGATCATAGATCTCTCCCATTGAATAAGGTTCGGCCGAGATTTTGTCCCAAGTGGGTTGCAGCATTCTGTTTATAATGTAAGTCACCCGTTCCCATCGACCATATCAATTATTTTCGCATTCGGGTGACGCAAAATTGGAATATAGTGTGAAAATCTTATTCAGCTACAATTGACCTCCCTCCAACCAAGGATCGCGCCAACGGAAAGTAAAATTTTCATCACCATATGGTTTAAGGCTGTGTTTGGGTTAACTCTTTCGGGCTAAAGAGTTGCTCTTTTGCCCTAGACTCCGGCGAGAAACTGATTTTATATGACTACCTTTATTTTTACCTACCTAATCTTGCTATCCACCCACTTATGTGGGTGCATAACATATAAAAACAAAATCTTTCCTTCCACCCGCATATTCAATTCGATTTTTCTAACGATCAAATACACCCACTACATTCTTTTGCTATACACCCACATTGTCTTTCCTCTCCTTCTTTCTGCGCTCGCACTATATTTGAATTCCCGCGCTTCGCGCGCTCGCATCGCATCGTCTTCCCTCGTTTAAATTGATCGATTGTTTGTGGCTATACACCCACATCGTCTTCCCCAACGAAATTTAAGATTTGCGTGGCTGCAATCTTCTTCTTGCGTTGCAAGAATGCGACGAACGGATGGAGACTGCAATTTGAAAAGCAGCGAACAAACCCTCTGAGGCAACTATTCTAGGTGATTTAAATTTTTTTATTTATTTTATATAATTGGAGCCTCAAATTGAAGTTCTTGATAGGGTTTGTTGATTTTTTCGTTATATTTAGGAGTACCTTTAAATCTACCCACGCTGAATCAATGAGTTCATCAACGGAGTACTGAATCAATGAATTCATAAGTTCACCCACGCTGAAACCCATTGAATGATTTGAATCCGATGATGCAGATTGTTTTTCATTTCAATCTTTCAAAAGGTGACCTTATTTGAGGGTGATGATCATGGGCATACCATCAGATGAAAATTTGCTTTATTTCATGTGATACATAATCCAAAAGGTGACCTTATTTTAGGGTAATGATCTGCATCGTCAGATTCAAACCAGTCAATAGGTTTTAACATCGGTAAACTCAAAGATTTAGTTGGTGAATTTAAAGGTACTGATATTTAGTTATATTTATATTCTGAGAACTTTTAAATTGACCAAACAAATCTTTGAATTTACTCACAGTAAAGCACAATGATTTGGTTGAACTTAAAATTTTGGTGGGTGGATTTAAAGGTACTCATTTATGTTATTCTTCCAAACTAATCATTGATGATGTCATTGGATTGATAGTCGGAATGCAAAATGGATGATTTTCGTAAACGGCCTACGGCTTCCTATAGAAGAAGACTTACGAAATCTCAAATCGAACGAGCATCCGAAGAGAGAGTAGAAGAAAAGAGAGTGGTAGAGGAGAGTGTTGTAGAGGGGAGTGTGATTGAGGGGACAGTAGAGTGAAGGGTAGATGATGTGGCAGTAGAGGGTGAAGGTGTGAGAGTGGAAGTGGGTGAGGGAATTGAGAGGAGGGTGGAGGAGAGAGTGGTGGAAGTGGAGGAGAGAGTGGAAGTGGGTGAGGGAGATGAGAGGTTGGAGGGGGGAGATGAGAGGGTGGTGGAGGAGAGAGTGGGTGAAAGCGAGGGAGATGAGAGGGTGGAGGAGAGAGAGAGAGAGAGAGAGAGAGAGAGAGAGAGAGAGAGAGAGCAGGTGAAGGTGAGGGAGGAGCCGAGAGGGTGGAGGAGGTAGTTGAAGGCGAAGAAGAAGAAATTCAAGTTCCGAATAAGCAAAGAAAAGTTAAAGAGATTGACATTGAGACAGCCCAAACTAGAGTTGAGGATAATGTGGCACCATTTTCTAGAGGCCCTACGGACACTTCGATTCTACGATGTCATAGAAACCATGTTGCCCATGATCTATGGGTTAACAAAGTAAGTAAGAAACAACATTCAATTCATGTAATGTATTTATTTTTATGTGTACATAATTATAAATTTCTTACTAATTTTATTGTTGGTTGATATAGGATCGAGGTACGCTTCGTTGCATTCAATATTTAGCCAAACTTGAAGCCTGGTTCAGCGTTGAAATTTCCCACAAATTAAAACGTAGGATCAAGATGACAGAGTTTTGGTTTCTAAGTAGGGTTGCATTCAAGACCATCAATCGTGTGTTAGTATCTGCCTTGATTGAAAGATGACCCTCTGAGACAAATACATTCCACTTTACTATCGGTGAGATGACTATCATTCTTGACGACGTGAAACATCTCATTGGCTTTATCTGTAATAAGCAAGGCAGTTGTTGCAAACCCTTGCAGTATAACTAAATTGGTTGCCATGTGTGTTTGAGCATTCGGTATTGGCACTGAAGATGTGATGGAAGAATTGAATCACAAACGAAGTTTTTCGGTTATAATGGTTGTGTGCTCGTTTGAGCCAGATACCTGATAATGCTTCTGATGAGCAGATTGATTGTGCTGCAAGGGGATACATTTTTTATCTGTTGGGATGCACAATCCTTACCGATAAATCAAGCAGTATGGTGTCGGCTCCATATATAAGGGTGTTGGTCGATCTGAAGACCATTGGAGACTATGCTTGGGGAGCAGCTGCACTCGCTTATATTTATAGGCAGTTGGGCATCGCATCAAGAAAAAAAGTCGCGCAAATTTCTGGGCTGCTTACATTGGTTGAGGTATACTATATTAACATAGTAATGTCTTACTAAATTTCGTTTCTAATAATTGTTGATATGTGTTGATGTCAAACTATATGATTTGTATTTTCAGGTGTGGAGCTATGAGCACCTAGCTCTTGAACGTCCAGCACTAGTAGAAAGGTCTTTTGATAATCTGCCTATGGCCTTTACATGGCAGTAACCTTTAAGCTAACCAGCGCATCCCGAATTAAAGTTGATTCTTTTACGTAAAGCATTAGATGACTTACGAATGGATCAAGTATTATCATAATTAGTTATTTTATGTGAACCTATATAATTCTAATAACTCTCTCTCGTACAGGTTACTTGGGATCCATATTGTAAGATTAGAAACCAATTTTCGTTTACTCCTATGGCGTTTTACACCGGATGTCTATTCTGTTTCGACATCGTTGAACTGTATTACCCAGAGCGGGTGTTGAGACAGTTGGGACATGTGCAATCAATCCCATTGACACCCATAGCACTTGCAGAAGGGAGCATTAGAGGAAGAACTGCGAAGACCTATACTGTATACTACAAAGCTCCTCCGAAAAATTTTGAACGTCATCGCAGTCACCAATTTTCTGTAGAGGATCGTGGTGCTGTAACATCTAGTGAGGCCACTGTGGAGGGTTATATGGAGTGGTACAAGAAATCATCTCATTTGTATCCCGTGAACTTCAACCATCACAAGAGCTTGAGGCCATCCTCCCAAAGTAGGGATGATATTCAAAGTAGAGATGATGTCGACGATATCTCGGAGGAATGGGTACGTATTTGTGTTATTATGAAGTATTTCATTTATAACTGCTATCATATATGAAAATTTATACAATGTCTCATGATCTTTTTGAATGCAGTCACACCACAGAGATAAGGCATTAATGCTATTAGAGGATTCAATAGTTGTTGGTGTAAATCAAGATATTGGGTACGTGATCGAGGTCATGAAGAGAGTACGCGATGAGATCCGATTCAACTATTTTCCCTCCTCACAGACTGCTACTACAAGTCCGACAGCCCCACGCCAAAATCCTCCACGGAAAAGAAGTCTACCGAAGTGAAACTTGGAGTGAGAGTTGGAGTGTTATGAGATGTAGAGTCTTTTTTGTATATGGAGTGAGTTTGAGTGTTAGGGCTTGAAGATATTAATTTTTTATATATGTATATCAACTTTTAATGTAAATGAATACATTGTTTATATTAATGTAGATGAAGACATTGCTTAAATTAATGACCTCCATCATCTAATTCGATGAAGTCAATTTTTTTTATCTTCTCACATAAAAAATGTAGTGCTTACTATTATGGCATGCGGGGTGTATTATTATCACTTTAAATTATCTAACCGACAATACATCATTTAAAGAGTCAAGCCTATAATTGGATGTGAATCATATCTAAGTGAGGAATTTTAATATCAGTCACTTAAAATAATAGTTGGTATTAGTGTGTACAGATTGGATGATTCAAATTGCTCAAAATAAATGATCTTTTTAAAGAGTCAAGCCTATAATTAGATTTGAACCATATTTGAGTGAGGAACTTTAATATCAGTCACTAGTGTGTACAAATCGGATGATTCAAATTGCTCAAAACAAATGATCTATCACTTTGACAATATGACTTGCCCACATCTTAAATCATTAATGTTGTAAGATCATTTAAATACAAATTTAAAGTTTAAATCAGTCAAGTGAATTATATGACAGAGATTCGTTCTTCCATCATCAAAGGAAGTTGAATTATATAACAGAGATCATGTTTCACGCCAATCTTTCACCCCAAAGACCTTTAAAGCCTATATGCATCCACAGTATAATAACCACAAGAAGAAAAAAATAAATAAATATTTTGTTGGTCTGACAGTGGGTACCCACCGTCAGTGTTTACTCGCTGACGGTGGGCACCCATCGTCAGACCAAATTTTTTTTTAAAAATTTGGGCCTGACGATGGGCACCCACTGTCAGTATATAGGTGCTGACAGCAGACCCCCACCACCAGGCCACCCACCGTCATCTAATAAACACTGACAATTGGTTCCCACTATCAGTCATTAGACACTTACGGTAGACACCCACTGTCAGTATATAAGTACTGACAGTGGGTGCCCACCGTCAGGCCCAAAGTTTTTAAAAAAAAATTGGTCTGACGGTGGGTTCCCACCGTTAGCTAGTAAACACTGACGGTGGGTACCCATCGTCAGACCAACAGAATTTTTGTTTTTTTTTTCTTCTTGTGGCTATTATACTATGGATGCATATAGGATGTAAAGGTCTTTGGGGTGAAAGATTGGCATGAAACATGATCTCTGTCATATGATTCAACTTCCTTTGATGATGGAAGAACGAATATTTTTCATATAATTCACTTGACTGATTTAAACTTCAAATTTATGTTTAAATGATCTTACAACATTAATGATTTAAGATGTGGGCAAGTCATATTGTCAAAGTGATAGATCATTTGTTTTGAGCAATTTGAATCATCTGATCTGTACACACTAGTGACTGATATTAAAGTTCCTCACTCAGATATGGTTCAAAGCGATAGATCATTTGTTTTGAACAATTTGAATCATCCGATCTGTACACACTAGTGACTGATATTAAAGTTCCTTACTCAAATATGGTTCAATTAATAGAGTTGTGTAATTTGTGCTCACTTCAAATTTAGTTGAATTGGGTTATGGAGAAATAATTGAATGGGCATCTACGTAGTACCTCTTCACCACCCTTCAAACTATCAGATGATTAAAAAGGAAAAATACAGCCACCTTACTTAAGCAAAGCAAAAAAAATTGACTTCATCGAATTAAATGATGGAGATCATTAACAAAAAAATTTCTTTCTATTCATTTCTGTATCATTTCATAGTATCTTTATTCATACCAGTTACACAAAAAGATGTTGGCATGATTATAATATTTTCATTGTATACATGAATATACCCCACCCTCATTTACATGAATATACCCCACCCTCATTTACATGAATATACCCCAACTAAAATAACTATCAGTCAAGGTCAATGACCAAATAATCTTCGGTCACAACTTTCTCATCATCATTGTCAGAGTTGAAGTTTTTTGATCGTTCCACGAACTGAGACAGGCATCCCGCTGCACAATCACCTTGATAGCGCCTCCATACAGCGGTCAATGATGGAATAGAACTATCTTTTGTCAAGGTCACTGGGACGAAGTGACAGTTGTTCACGTGAGCAATGCAAATCAACTTATTCGTTGCGTCTGTTGTTATCCACAGTGGGAAAAATATCATACAAAGTCGGGGGCTAAGAAGGACTAAAGGAGTACGATAGCACGACGCTATTAAGTATCCCATGTCCGACACAATCATCCAGTAGGCACTCCGAGCACTCTCAGTGAAGCAGTTGAGTATCGATTCTATATGAATCATTCGTTCTTGACTCCCGAAAATAGGTAAATACTTCTCCGTGTGGGAGGTCAACTCAATCAACAAATCAGCTCGCACTACCTTCCACCTATCGTACCATCCCTAACCAATGTGCCACAGCTCTAAACCCACAGTGTCCATCCGCCGTTATTTCTGTGATATCAGCTACGAGAGGACGCACAAACTCAGGGAGTGTCTTCAAATATAATTTCGTTTCAAGGCTTTCTTGAAGCTTTGGAACTTCAACGACTGCAGCTTTTTTTCCTTTCTCCTTTGCCTTCTCCTTCAACTTAACTTTTTTCATTATGTGCTCAAACCCGGACTTCTCTCTTTTCGATGACGCATCATATTTTCTTTTGTTCCCCTTCCCTTAGGCATGTCGTGTTTACTTCGTGACAACTTCGGCTCGACCATATAAGTCGTAGTAGAGTCTGTCATCTCATGCAATTGTTTATAAATTTGATCTTGAACAATACTGTCGAACCTCTCATATATTTCGTATATGCGATGAAAGCATTCTAGCAGTTCAATACCTCTTGATGATGCACCAATTTTAAGGTGGTAGAGTTTTTTTCACCGTAGATGAATGGATTCAAGAGGAATTCTCTCACCCACTAATAACCATAAAGAGAGTTCATGCAAGCATGGAAGTCCAAGTGTCTTGCGCAGTACATGCGTGCACTGATACTCAATAACAGGTTGTGCCATGACTGTAACTCTGTTTTTTTCAATAATTTTTATCACAGCTCTATAAACATGACTGACTATGAGCTCGTAGAAATTGGAGGAAAATTGATGCCCCCTCTTCAATTTACTTTCCTCAAATGACACTCGTATATGTATAAGTTATATCTCAACGATGCCATCAATCTTCTCCCACAATTGCAGAAGGTCAACGATCAAAGATCTCAATTCGCGCTTGATCTGAGCATGCGCGCTCTCCGCTCGGTTTGAAGCCGTGTTACCGAAATGCATATATTCATTCATCCATGCTAACACAAATTTCTCTTTGTACGGTTCTATCCAAGTGACATACAAATAGTGGAGGATACTTTGATACTCCGTGTACTTATGGACCAAGGTACCTAGCGCAGCTTCATAATCTTCTGCCGATGAACTATACATCACACGATTCCATGCCTGGGAGAAGACATCCCATTCTTCTGTAGTTTCAAACACTTTTCTACAGTTCTTCAGCACACCCATATTTATGTGTCATACACATAAAATATATTTGGCTTATGGAAAAACTACTTCGATCGTATTCATGAGTGTTTGCTCCTGATCGGTCACGACACTCCCTTGAAAAGTAATTTGAATGATCGCAATGCCCACACATAAGTATTCTCTCTCTTGGATGACATAAACGCAAAACTAACATAAAAGTTTTTTTGTGTGGAGGTCACTCTGATGATACTTAATACCGGAAGTTCGTATTTGTTGGTCATGTATGTACAGTCCAAAACAAACACCTGAGGGAAGATGTTCGCTAGTTCTATCGAATTCGGATGAGTGAAGATGTCGATCAATTCATCTGTTTTCGAAACTTTACAGTGAAAACATACGCATTTGGTTTGTTGAAACCCGAATATCAACTGTTGGAGGTGAGTCCTCCCTTCTCTCTCAGTCAATCGCATTACATGCCTCACATTGTAGATGGTTTGAATGGTCGAACAATTTTTCGGATCCTTCTTTCGAATGTTATGTAATATGCGACTAGGCTTCACCCCAACAGCTGACATCTCTTTCAAAATCTCTCTCTCATTTTCTTTCAACCGTCTCGCATACGAATGACTTTCCCCAAATTACCCCGAGGGGTGGTTGTGAACACCGCAAAGCACGTCAATCTTCCATACAGACTTCCCTTCTTATTTAATCTTTGTTTCTCGTAATGAGAATGGAAAACCTGACTTTTTCGTAAATATTTTTCTCGTTGCTAGGGTCTTGGATTATCCCTTCTTACAATTATGAAAGTTGTCTACTCTCTCACAAGCCAACTTCACCCTGACACTGCGGCCTTGAAATCCCTTATCGGACCTCTGTATTGTTAACACAGTTCCCGCTTTATTTGTGACATCGCGTGCCCACTCTATCATTTCCTCGCAGGTGCTAGAGAGCTCATTTGTGATCAAAAGGAGAGTAAGGTCTGTGTTCTGTGCTTGCATATCATCTACCTGTATATAATAACATAACGTTATAATCACTATTGAAATGAACGAACGAACTAATACAAATAATCGCTATTTTAAAAACATATATATCCTCTCGTAACTTTTTGTACGAGTCTCTTTCGTAACTTACTTCGCAATCATTTTTTTATTTTGAGCCAATCCATTGTGAACCAAATCAATCAATTTTGGCTTGGTTCAAACCATTTTTCATTAAAACATTTTTCAAAATCGATTGGCTTGGTTCAAAATGGATTGGGTTTGATTAAAAAAAGATTGCGAAATAAGTTACATGTACTGCATTAATACATACAAACCCTAAATTTAGTTAGATTGAAAAATTATATAATGAAAACTAATACAAGTAGTACTAGCACTTGGTAAAATGGTACTGTATTATATGAACCTCTAGCAAACCATTTTTCATTAATACATATACATAAAAACTCTAAATTTACTTAGATTGAAAAGTTATATAATGAAAGAGTATTACAAATAGAATAAAAAATAGAACGAATGAAAACTAATGCAAATATATTGAAAAATAACCTTTTTAAATAGAACGAATGAAAACTAATGCAAATATATTAAAAAATATCCATTTTAAATAGAATGAAATATAATCCAAAATTCAAAATAGAACGATATAGAATCCAAACTGGAACGATATATAATAAATACAAATAAAATTAACCGATAATATATTAATATAATGAAAAATATACATAATCTTGAATCCAAAATAAGTCTACTCCCAATACCAAACCCTAAGTTTACTTCAAATGAAAAATAATATAATGAAAATTATATTATTATAGAATGAATAATAATATAATGAAAATGATTACAAATTGAATGAAAAATTATATAATGAAAAATAGGTTATAATGGAAAATAAATACAAATAGAATGAAAAAAAATTATTTACCTGTAGAGGAGGTTGGGATTTTTTCTTAGGGAGTTGGGTGAACTCTAAATCATCATCATATAATAGCAACTCTTTGGAGCTATCATCCGCGTACTTCGAATCCATATCGACACTAAAATGAGGGTAGGAAGAAAGTGTGAGTGTACCGAAAGGAAGAAGAAGATGGTCGTCGATGTCGAACGAAGCGAAGAAGAACGAGCGGCGAAGCGTGGGGAATACTCGGTGTTCAAAGAGGTTGTAGCGCGGGAAGGAGAGGAAGAAGAAGATGAGCTCGGGAGCATAGAGTTTGCATGCATGAATTAGTGGGTGGAAGGAAAGGAAAGGGTGGGTATATTTGGCACACAAATTTCTGTGTAAATTTTATTTTTTTTAAATTGCACGTGGGAGAGTGGATGGATAACAAGATTAGGTGAGTGGAAATAAAGGTACTCATTTTATATTTGGTGACTCTGACACAAATCCTCACCCTATTTGGGCTGATAGGGAGCTATTTTAAGTAATAAAATTACTCTTTGTTTGCTCTCTATTAGAGCAGAAAAAATCTGCTATGACAAAAAGAAGCTAGAGAGCTAGTTATGTCTTAACCCAAATGCAGCCTAAAGCATCCCCAATCAATGGGTTTTGAGTAGCTCCATAAGTCAGCAAACACGCATAATTGATGACCCAGTTACCATTGCCAGCGATCAGGTTGGTAATCTATTACCAACTTAGTGCATCTCTAGCAAGGATATCTAAATTTGAATAGCAAAAATCTCATTTTGAGCCCACTCTCTATTTAAGCTAATGCCATTTTGAAAATGTTTCCAACAAGAATAGCTATTTTAGCTATTTCTCTTTCAAAATAATATTTTATGTTTCTATTTTAATATAGATATTTAAAATATATGGCAAGTGAAGAGAGAGAAAATGAGAAAGAGCCATTTAATTATATTTTATTAATAGCCAATGGAGTGACATTCGCTAATAATAGTGAGTGAAGTGGGACTGGTCAAAGATGATGAGTCTCCTAGCAAATCTGTTGGAGCTAGAATTTTGTTCGTGACTCGCCAAAATGACGATTTTGTTTGCTTTTTGTGCTAATAGAGAATCTGCTAGTGATGCTCTTAGTGTGGTCAGATTTAACCCATCACGCACGCATGCATTGCGCACCATTGGCCATTTCAAGCATCGTGTTCATTCATGGATGGTGTCATGGTGCACGTATGAGTTGGTATCATGTACCTGAACCTGGCACTGCATGTGGTGCTCGGGTTTGCCACCTAATCCCTACTCGTTCGAGCAAAATGCACGCGACGCGCACGGTAGTCATAGCCTCGCTGGTTTTGCTCTAACAGGCGATAGTGCCATACTGCCGTAGTGGTTTGGTAGATTGTGCTTGGGTAGTTCACAAAGGGGTTGGTATTTGGTACCAAGCCCGCTCTCCACCTACTCGGAAAACGGTTACCCTTTTGGACATATGGCATGTAGTTTCATAAGTCTGCCACGTGCTTTGAACAGGAAGAGACTGCAAACTGTTGAAAACAACAGAGGGTGGCACAATTTACACCAACTAAAACTATATAGCGCACCCAGCTGTAAAACACCAATGACTCCTTTGAAGATGATGGAGCCGATTTTTTTATCTAAATCTTGGACAAAATAGGTCTTTAGATTATGGGCTAACCATCAAATGGCTTAGATGTTAACTTCATATCACACACATCTCAAGAAGTGGTCTGAGAATCGAGTGCATTTATATGACATTTGACTGCTTTGAATAAAACGATGGTAATTATTTCTCATCTCAACCTTCCACATATTAAATCTTGAGATCATGGACATACCATCAAGCGTCTTAGATGTTGCTCCACGTGGCACACATCCCCAAAAATAACCCAAGAACTACTGGCTGGGTGCTTCAGAGTTCTAGTGGGTGCAAATAGAGACACCCAACACCAAATATTTATATAAAGCAAATTTTACTTTGCGGTTGCGCTACCATTCATGCTGTTACCCATTCTTTGTGGGATAGGCTGCCATATCATTGCTCCTTTCAAAAGCCAAAGCTTTTTTAGGGAGCCAGTACTTGCACACAAGAAGTTGACCTAAACACAACATAAAATAAAGACCTGATATTTTGAAGACCCATGCTAGGTGAAAACACCATCTATGCCCTTTGATATGAAGGCCATGATCTACATATCTTTGGTTCAAAAGATAGACACCAAACATAACTTCTATCATATAATTCAATGTAGTCATTAATATATGTCCTTTAAATCGGATTGCTTATATGGCATTTTCGGCACGTTACCTTTAATATCAAGTCTTTCTTTTAAACGGTTTAACAGGACCAACAATATGTGTAGAAGTAATGGCCTTTTTTTCCCAAGTTGGTATTAAATGTATGCTCTCTTTAGCCATTGGAGGTGCATGAGTTATCTATTTCAGATAATCACATGGCCGCACCGTTATCACCATCATCACGACTTTATCTCATATATTTGGAGTCGGCTTTGTGAGTCTTATTACTCTACTTATTTTTGATTAACTCTTAAATCTTTATAACTTCACAATCCTTTATATATCTTCTCATAATCTCTCTCTAAGTCTTTATTAATTTTTCTCTTCTCATATTTCATTGTCTATGTGGCGTTTCAACCTTTTGTGTCAACCTTTTGTACAAGATCTACTTTATGCCTCTAGTGAGCATATACCAATCCACCTCAAATGACATTGCGAGAGGCCACACCCAATTCATAACTCCAAATCATCCAAATGGAACATCAGCAAGATGTGCCATAATTGAACCAATGAACCATTCCTAAGCTTCCAACCATTTCATTAATGCACGTTATAAAGGTATTCTATATCAATCTCAACCGTTCATTTACCAACTTATGCTTACTATTTATCAGATATAGTTAACTTCTAATTTACGACGTGAGATACTTCCACGTGGACGATACAGATTGATATGCATTAACACTACGTGCGTTGTAAAGCTGAAACAGTAACACAACCAGAGTTGTCTACCCGACCAACTTCAAATACTAACCCTATACTTTTTCACATGCAAGCAACGCGACTTTTGGTTATCCAATTATAACCGGGGAGGCGCACGGCAAGGCAAAATCGGAAGAAGAGAGAGAAGAAAGCGAAGCTAGAGAGAGAGAGATAGAGCGCGAAGAAACCAAAACGATTGGCGCTCGAACGAATCCCCAACTCCCTTTCATTTCTCCGTATCGTTTCACTGAAAAAAAAAACTGAAATCCGAATCCGAAACCGAAACGAATCGATAAACCAAAGAGCGATAACAGAGAAAGAAATGGGGCAGCCCTCGGCTCCTCCGTCGCTATCTCCGCCGCCTTCGTTACCCGGGAGCTGCCAGGTTCGTTGCGCGGGTTGCCGTTGGATCCTAACCGTGGCGCCGGGGTTGACGGAGTTCAGCTGCCCGAAGTGCCAGATGGCTCAGATGTTACCGCCCGAGCTGATGCGCAGCCACTTACCCCCAGCCGCGGCTCACGGCATCGATCCGTCCAAGATTCAGCTCCCTTGCGCTCACTGCAAGGCCATCCTCAATGTGCCTCACGGCCTCTCTAGGTTCGCTTGCCCCCAGTGCGGCGTCGACCTCGCCGTAGATCTGTCGAAGCTCCAGCACTACTTCTCGGTTCCCTCCCTTCCCGCTCCTGAACCTCCTGAAGAAGTCAACGAGGTCTTCAAATTCTCTCTCTCTATCTATCTCTCCTCAATTACTAATTTCTGGTTATCTCTATCTCTCTCTTCATATGGACTTATGGTTTTCGAGAATTAGTTAATTGACCTTGCATTCTATTTTTTTTTACTGGCATTGACTTATTGCGTTGTTTTCTATTAAGTGTGAAAATGAGTTCAGATTCTACTGCATGATCGTTTTTTATTTGCAGAGATTGGTTTCTCCTGTTTGTAATGATTCGTGGTGTAATTGTTGTTTGAATTATTGGTATTATTTGTCTACTAGCTGTTATTTGAGCTGAAGTCCGCTAGAACGTAATTGCAACTGTAGAAGTATATGTAGTAAATATTGTAAGGCGAGGAACCTACAGCAAGAGGAGAGGATAGTAGGTTAGAAGGGGAGTCCTTTTCCCTTTTTTCAAGGATGCAAAGTAGAAAATCTTTTAATTTTTTCGGGTAATAGTGATATTTATCTTACAGCTTTTTAAAACACTTGTTGTTTCCCCCCTAATTTGATGATTCAAAAAACTACAAATACATTTCCCCTACTCTTTTTTTTAAAAAAGTAGGTCTCCTATATACTCGGGGCAGGAGTGTAAACCCCACTTTAGGGATTTCTATAGGTTCCCCAAAGTAGCTGTCCTGTCGACCTCAAAATCCGTAAATTTAGGAAATACAATCGGAGTGGTGATCCATGCAATCACTTCAATGCTTTCTGTAGTGATGGCAGGGCATACCATCACTACAGATGGTATGCCCTGCCATCTGTAGTGATGGTATGCATTGAAGTGATTGCATGAATCACTTCAACTAAGTCACAATATGAAGGTGTGACTACTTTGAAATTTGTGACTCGACATGAACTAGGGTCTGTAAGCGTATTAAATGAAATAACATTATGATAAAAACAAATTTGCATTGGGGACGCGTTTCTTGCATTTTAATATAGCTTGAAGTCATCTATAGGTATACAAGGGAGAGCCTGGTGTATACTTATGGATCAAATTGTAGAGCTGAGTAAGTCGTTGATACTCGATGATAAACACAATTTAAAACAAGGCCAACAAAAGAAAGCTTACAATAAATATGCTAGGTGTATAAATGCTAGTCTTTACTTGAAAACTCAATCCATAATCAATTAAGAGCTACTAAAAAAATTCAATTAATTTAACCACCAATAACTTCTTACTCGTAAATCCTTTTTTTAATTTGTATCCCCCACCCTTGAATTTCAAAGACTTCTCATTGACCAACCTAGTTTCATTAAGGAAATTTATCTCCTCACGAGCCTACCTTCTTCTTATTGGTCAATTCTTTCATTTCGAAAAATTTCTCAACACTAATGAACTCTATCCAAAATTTTTCCCAAATGAATAGTCCATGGAAGTACAATATGTCCCCCCCCTTCTATTCACACTTTTGGTGTCGAAGTTGATTCTTGAACCAAATTTTCATATCTTGCCTAACGAGGTTGGTCACAAGGTAGTAAAGGCGGTGTGGCGAAGAGGGTTGTGAAGCCATGACGAGACTAATTATTAATTTTTTTTAATTTTGATTTATTTATTGTTAATATATATATTTTAATTTTTTTATAGATGAAGAAAATAATTCAACTACGTAGGCATCATTCGTTGATTCATGTTAGTGTCTTTCCCAACTTATTTATGATAGTTTAAAAGGGATGAACATGACTAGGTCTATTATAGTTCCATCAATTAAAAGGAATGAACATGAGAACACTTTGTGTTTTTTTTTTTTTCATGTGTTTGTGTTTAAATGTTCTAATTATGATTATGGAAATATGATGGATCAATTGATGGACATATAAGAGTGCAATTGAAAAGTGACATTCACTTGCGAGGGACATGATTACTTAGGCATCATTCTTTTGATTTGGAATTATTATTAAGTATTATAAATTATAACAATGTTATAACTTATCTATTTTACAAAACTGTCATTCTCTTTAAAAAAAATAAACTTATTTTTAATAAACAAATCAAATAGCGTGCATAGTGACGCCATAGCACTATTCTATCATGGCGTAATTATTTAGCTATTCTCGCTATTTGACTCTATATAGTGTTTTCCATTGCCGTTCCCCATGGCTACGCTATAGCGTCGCCTTGACAACCATGGTTGATCGTGAAGATGTTATTTATAGCTTTCCTTGAGTTGAATACAAAAGCATTCACAATGCTTATTATTGATTTCTTTAGCATGTCATTGTATACTTTATTGCCTTTGCTTTCGACACCACGACTAGTCCAACTTGTCTAGTGACAATTGTATATCACAACTCATAGTTTACAACACTCCTTGACCTACATTTTTTGGAGGCTATCATGGATTGCTATTTTGGATCTATGGAGAGAGAGACGAACGAGTAAGAACATCAAGGATCCAAATCAATAGAAACCAGGGGAAGATCAACAATGGAAGCCATTTTCTTGTTGAGGCAACTTATGGAAAAGGTAGGGAGAGAAGGAAAAACTTGCGTATCATTTTTATTGATTTTGAATAGATATCTATTCCCAGATAGCCGTAGTTTCTATTAGAATCTCTTCCTTACCAGGCTAGGCCAAAAAAACCATTGCTATACTTAGCAATAAAACATTAGGAAAAGCCCATGTGCATCATTTGATGAAAGCACTCCAGTCTCCTCGAAGTGGCTTGTCAACCACCTTTGGGTTGGGGCAACACAACACATGAGTAGTCCGCTCAAGGACCCCCACCCTCATGGGGCACTTATGGGACTCCTATACGAATAAGCCGGAACAACGGGAGACCGTGTTTGGAAGCTAGTAAGATATTTCTTTCTCTTGGGTTAGAGGTGCCTTTGGGGACTTTTAAACCAAGTTAAGTTGTTTCAAATAAAAAAGGATAAACAGAGTAGAGAGCAAGCGAGCGAGCTAGTAACTCGACACTTCCCTTTCAGTTTAAATCGAGGGACTAGAGGTTTATGATAGTGTCGAGACAAATTATCCGGTAGACACTAAACACATATGTTG
Organism: Chloranthus sessilifolius; assembly: GCA_021018995.1. Lineage (NCBI taxonomy): Eukaryota > Viridiplantae > Streptophyta > Magnoliopsida > Chloranthales > Chloranthaceae > Chloranthus > Chloranthus sessilifolius. The sequence continues at coordinate 170,251,450 of CM037586.1, forward strand.
AGATTTTCAAAGACATTTATGACAGGGCAATAACTAGTGTTAGTAGTGTAAGAACTACATGTGGGGGGATGAACGAGTTGACTTTCTAATTATGGAAGTTTGAGGTTCACCTCAAATTAAATTGAATAATGGAAATATTTGAAATCGCCCAAACACATAAAGAAGTTTAAAGAATTTAATTAAACAATTAAAGTAACTCTATTTAGCATTCGCATGCATTAAAATTTCCCTATCTAGAAAATGGATTTCACTCTAGTTTAGGGTACCAAGCGATAATCACGGTATCGTCTTTTGATTCATCTCGGGTGAATAAATAAGGCTTGAAGGATTAAAACAAATAAAATGGTAGATCAAAAGATTTAAACTAATAATATTTTAGGAGTTTTGGAATTTATCAAAGTAAAGGAAAAATATTACCATATGATAAATAGAGAAAAGATGGAATAAGAGGATAGAGGTTCAAGGCTTTACACAAATAATTTCCAAGGCTTCGCTCCAAGGCTGCATGTCGGCTTCACACCAAGTCGCACAAGAAATGCATAAATACTCAAGTTTCGAAAGATTCGCTCATTCGATTGAAAACTCTTCACAAGTTCTCTAGGGTTTGCACAAAAGCAACTTTCAAATTTTCATTAATCAAAAAACTATAATAAAGTTGTTTACAAGCCTTTAAATAGGCAAACCAAATCCTTAATAATACTACTTAAAATAAAACTCTTAATCAATCATTAGAACTTTCTAATTTAACGGTCACAATTAATTTCATCATTAATCTCCTTTTTTTTATTACACGACCACTTTTGAAGGGTCAAACGATGTCCGATTGACGTGAAATTGGTTTTGTTTGAAAGCTTATCGAAGTAGCTTTCCATCAAGATAAGAATCACACAATTCTGACACATATTGGTAGACTTATGACCACTTTTCCGATGGTTGCGCAGAAAGTGACAGGATTAACAGTCACATATCACATATATGTGCCTGACCCCTAATTGATTTAGATAAGGAAACTAATTCTAAAACAAACCACTTATTAAAAGAATCCTAATCAACTAAAACATTTTTCACATTCTTCTTTCGCCTTTGAAACGTCACTGAAGGCTACTTGAATTTAATGTCTCCATCACTTTCTGAGTTAGTCTGCATCAAGGGTCTTCTTTGAGTCCTTATTTGTTTGCCTTAATCATAGATGCATTATCCATAGATATACAAGAAGAGATTCCATGGTGGATGTTTTGCATATCATTTGGTATTAATTGCCCAACCAAGGCAACAAGTAAATGATAAACTAGTGTTATGGAGAAAGGCCTTATAGTCAAGAGGCTTGAAAATTAACAGAACTAAGACGAAATATATGGAGTGCAACTTTAGTAAATATGATAGTCTGGAGGAGGATTTGGTTAAAATAGGTAAACCATGTAGTGCTACATTGGCATAGATTTCGATATTTATTTTATGCTTTACAATTAGGTGGTGGGGAGTGCAACTTTAGTAAATATGATAGTCTGGAGGAGGATTTGGTTAAAATAGGTAAACCATGTAGTGCCACATTGCCATAGATTTCGATACTTACTTTATGCTTTACAATTAGGTGGTGGATTTTAGGAGGATATCTCAAATAGGATCAATTTGTTATGGGCGAAATGGAGACCAGCGATATTTAGTTTGTGATTATGATACATGTAATCATAAGATACGAGTCTAGTCAAATACTTTTTTTTCCTTTTGTAATCCATATCAGAGTTTTGGTAGTTTATTACTTTGGCTAAGTTCCTAGAGTTTTACTTTGGATATATTAAATTTTGTTGGTTTCTTCACTACTCTCTTGTAAATGTTTCCTTTCAATGTACTTTTAGCATCTTTGTACTGTTTCGCAGTCCTAACATTGAAATCATTCAGGTAGCCATAGATGTGGAGCGGGAAGAAGATGAAGGTGGCACAGCTGGTGAAACGTTTACAGATTATGTAAGCGCAATGGGTTATTTATTTATTTTAATTCATTCTTTGTCTGCAGAGTGGACAAGCAAAAATTTATTCATTTTCACTATATTCTTTTAATCCTTCTTCCTTCGATGTACATTTGAAGCTATATGAATTGAGGATTGATGGCCTGATTTTTTATTCATGCTCCTGTTCCACAGCGCCCTCCCAAGGTATCTATTGGTCCTCCCCATCCAGATCCTATTGTGGAAACATCTTCCCTGTCGGCAGTGCAGCCTCCAGAACCTACATATGATCTAACAATCAAAGATGACCTTGAGAATTCCAAAGCATTATCATGTTTGCAAATTGAGACAATAGTCTATGCTTGCCAGGTTGCTAATATTTGTTAATATTTCTTGTTCATATGTTTGAGTGAGAAGATATCCATTGATAGAATTATTATTGTGTTTGTATGATAGAGGAACCTTCACCACCTTCAAAATGGTGCGAGGGCAGGCTTCTTTGTTGGTGACGGGGCTGGAGTAGGTAAAGGCCGTACCATTGCTGGGTTAATATGGGAAAATTGGCATCATGGAAGAAATAAAGCACTGTGAGTTATTTTTCCTGCCAGTTTTGAGCGTATGCTCATCTATCAGTTAAAGAAATTATTGTAGTAAGATTTTGGGTATATTCATGGTTGTATTTTGTTTCACAAAATGCATGCTTCTGGTGTTTGTGGGTAAATTGGCTTTTTATAGAGTTGGTATTAGGCGAACAGATCATGCATCACATGTGGTGCATGGATAAACTATTATGTACATGTGGTACTAATCATTAACACTGGCCAAATGGTACACAAGGCCATCTTCTAGATTGGATTGAGCCTTAAGATGCATCATTGCACCATCTTTACCATCTACTAAAGAGCTTAAAAGAGGCATGGAAACAGGTATAGACAACAGTCCAGATTAAATGAACAAAGCTGCTTTGATTGAATGGTTTGAATGAGCTTTGTCCCACCCAGAAGATGGTCAGTCATTTGGATCACTCAGATTTGTGAAGATGTATGCCATGTGTGCTATACTGGTGACGCATGCATCTAATACCAACCTTTTTTATGTTATGGTTCTTGGTTTTATAGTACTTTATTTTTTCCTGCATTGGTCTTGCACAGGTGGATTTCTGTTGGTTCAGACCTGAAGTTTGATGCACGAAGAGATTTAGATGATGTGGGTGCCTCATGCATTGAAGGTAGATGCTTAAGTGTCTACTCTTAAGAGATGGTGATCTTGTGCAGCTCAACAACTGTTAGTTGCAATTATTGGAAGTGAAGCTGCTTCATCTGTCTGCACAACTTGTACTTTTCGTCATTATATATTGTTTACTGGAAAATTATCATGATAAATCTGTTGGTTGTATGTTTGTACAATTTACCCTTCTATCCACGGAGGGAAAACTTTTTGTGTGTTCCAACTAATTGGTTGTCATGTTGAATCATTCCTATAAGATTTTTTTTTTCCGGTCGGCTGAAAAAGGAAACGCATTAACAAGAAAGAGAAAGTGGTACATACCTTAGTAGGTAGTAAGGCACTTGATGCTGGCCCAGCTCTAAAACCCTAATTAATGCAAGTTGGGATTAACTTCAGATTAAATTGAATAGCGGAAATATTCGAAATCACTCAAATGCATAAGATAATCCAATAATTTTAATTAAAACAAGTAGGTTAACTCAAATTTTATCTCTCACATGCATCGAAATTTCCCGATCTAGAAAAACGGCTCTAATGAAGGAACTCGAATTTCGATCTAGTTTAGGGCACCAAGCGACAATTACGATATCGTCTCTTGACTCCTTTAGAGTTTGAAAACAAAGGCTCGAAGGATTAATTTAATCAAAAAGGAGAAGATCAAAAGATATCAATTAATAAGAGTTTGGGGTTTTGATTTTATCAAGGAAATAAAGGAAAATGTTACCTGAAAATAATTAAAGAAAAGACAAAATAGAAAGATAGGGTTAAAGCTTCACACCAAGGCTTCTCACCAAAGCTATACGTCGGCTTCGCACCAAGTCGCACGAGAAATGAAGATTCACTTCTCATGTTTTGAAAGATTTACTCTTTTGGTTGAAAACTCATCACAAGTCTTCTAGGGTTTGCACAAAAGCAAACTCTCAATTTCATTCATTAATAATCAACTCCTTGTTACAATGCTTATAAGGACCTTATATAGTAGGCCTCAAAAGAAGAAAACCCCTAAACAAATAAAACACTAAAAAGGTCGAGTTTGCCAAAAAAAAAAAACTAAATTCCGTCTTTTGGTGGATCTGACTTATGCAATAAATCAATCGATTTATAAATTTATAAATCGCTCGAAGTCTCGGTTCACATTCGATCGATCGAAAATTTGGAATCGATCAACTGAGAATAAGAAATTCGCCAAAACTCAGAAGTCTCTGTCCTCAATCGATTGATTGAGTATCTGGATCGATCGATGGACTAAAATACGCGTCAATTCTATTCAATTCTTCGCTTGAATCGGATGTTCCTATCACTCGTGCTCCCTTGCCTACCCAATTTTGCTTCATGAGCCGTTTGAAAGCCCATTTATGGGTCCACTTCTTCCGTGTTGACTTTCTTCATTTGACCCTGTCCTGGTCTCTATCCAAAAATGCAGATCTAAATTTCGCATCAGCACTACCCAAAGAAAACCCTAAAAAGCAAAAGACCACTCAAACCCCGGATGTCATGACAACAAAATAAACCCCAGGATAGGACAGAAGGTGAGAAATTGAAAGGAAGGGATTGAAGGTTGGATTCTTTCAACCAAGTAGTTTAATAAACATGTGAAAATGATTACAATAGCATTGTTATGCTAGGTTGGGCCCCTTTTCCCGTTGCATCCAAAACATACACTACATGGGAAGAAAGGGCATACCCAGAACCATGGTCAAAAAATAAAATCAATTAAAGCAGCTCATTAATTCTTTCTCTCCACCCGCACAAACTATTAGTGTACTCTACATCTTTGCTAAGCTATCCACCCTCGAGTTTGCTTCCCCATGTGTGGGGGAGACCCTTATTTTTATGTTTATAGCCTTCTACAGAATTTTCTAAATATTGCAGCATGTTTCCAGCCTTCCAAAAGGCCCAGTGCTTTTTTCCTTAGATCATATTACGATGTCTAAGAGACCAATGTAAAAGACTGCCTTGTCTTTTTAAATTGCAGGATTATTCTCACATTTTTCACTTCGGCCATTTTGAACAAAATTTATTGAGAATTGTTTTAAAAAGAGTGGAACTTCCATACCTAAGAGCTTTGTGGATGAATGGCTGCTATTCAACGCGTTGGTTGAGAACGGGTCCTTCAAAGGGCTACATCTGCAGCTGTGATGAAAAAGGGGCAATAATCCAGGATTGACTGGTAGAGCCAGAATGATGGGGTTACATGATGCATCTTCATTGTGGATAATACACTCATTTTTTTTTCTGGGCTGTTACCATGAATTAGGGAAATCCAATATTTAAACTTAATTCGTAGGTATTACGATGCAACTTCTGTTCACAAAATTGAAACTTGAAAAATCGCTTGTGGCATCAATGTGGCAAGAAAAGGTTGGAAGACCTCACAAAAGCAATAGGGTGTATTAATTGTCGGCTTTGGAGCCCTATGGAAGAGCAAATTACTATCATTGGTGGGTGCATAGCTTTGATTAAGTCACTGCTATTGTGTTTCCCTTCTAGTTTTTCTTAGTTTTCCAATATCTGAGTTGAGCAATAAATCACATTGAAAGACTAAAATAAAATTTATTTGGAATGATTTAGAAGAGATAAAGTATCATCTAGTTTATTGGGACACAGTTTGATATTCAAAACAAAAATGGTGGTTGGGTGGGGTTAGGGAACAGATGAAGATTGCCCTATTGGCCAAATGGCTTTGGAGAAGTAGGGTGGAAAGTTGAGCTCTATGATGTCGACGTTTAAAGGAGAAGTGCAAGATGTGCGTCATATATTGGGGGCTTAGGATGGCGGGCAGTTGGGATTCGGTACATGGAAGGTCCATGGAGAATCCTTTAGTTACACATAAAATATGTATTTGAAAAAGGGGATAGAGGAATATTTATGAAGACTGGTGGCATGTTAAGTTCTCATTTAAGAATCAATTTGCCACCTATAAGTTGGCCACTCTTAAGGATCGTTGCATTCAAGACTTCTTTGGGAGGAGGCATGCATTGTTGATGTGGGTTTTCCACTTTGGTGAAATTTAAAGGATGATGACTTGGAAACAATGTAGAGCTCTCGGCATTAGTGGAAATAATTCGTATCCTAAGATTTGCTGGAGTACTCTTGAATCTCGGTTGGGAACCAATCTTCTCGATCAAATCTTATTATTTACTTTTGAACTAGTTCATACCCTAAGATGTGCTGGAGTACTGTTGAATCTTTGTTGGGAACCAATCTTCTCTATCAAATCTTATTTATTTACTTTTGAACTTGTAACTCTATCTACTTTTATTAGAACTTTAAAAATAAATTATCTTTACAATCACAGAAAGGAACTTTAGATTATATGATGTGTCGTCATATCATTATTATTATCATCATCATCGTCATAGCCTTATCCCTTCTATTTGATGTTGACTTTTTGACTTTTATTTTTCTCCACTCATTTCTACTGAACGCTATACTGTTCGGTACTCTGCCACCCTTTTTGTCACTTCTCACTGCTTCCCATGGGTCAAAATCTCGGAAATCCGATACATATTGTCCATGGCCCGGGACAATGTGTACCGTTTGTACCAGCCAATACATTGAATGTAATGCCGGTACATTGATCGTAATGCCGGTACATTGATCAATGTATCGCTAGTACAATTTTTTTTTTAATTTTTTGGATGTATCGCTGATATTTTGAACGTATCGTCCGATAAATTGAAAAAACCAATGTATCGCCCAATACAAACGATACATTCACCAGGCGATGCTTGGTGTATGTATCGTACTGCTGTTGTCCGTTACCGGTACGTATCGGACGATACGTGCAGGTATCGTCTGAGATTTTGACCCATGCTGCTTCCCTCATGGCCTTCATTGGCCTTTCTCTTCTCCTTCTTCATTTTGTTTTGTATCGTCTCATTCCTTCACACATGGGGGATTATGGAATATGTATAAACTGTAAACCATTGTAGGCTAGAAGAGCTGCCAAATTGCCTCCCCCCCCCCCCCGGTCCTCGTCTTGCAACACATACCTCATTGGTTAAATTGATCCTCATGAATTTGAATTGCGTCTACACGAGATTTTGAGCTTTCAGTTAATCTTTCTAAACTTTGTAATTGTTCTCCATGGTGGTGTGGCAAGGTGGTCATGCCTAGAGTTACCGTCGATTCATAATGTTGATATGCTGACCTTTGAAAGGAGGATAAAACTGATCCAAAATGTCTCAACCTCAGCGTTGTTATACTAACAGTGCCCATTATTCTAGCATATGGTAAGATCTCCCCTTTAACGTTCTTGCTTAAATCCTATTACAAAATGATTACGAGGGCGGTGCTGCTTTATTTCCCTTGGAAGGGGATTTAGTTCTTCCTAACTCATTATATGGTGGTTGCTTTTGCTTGGGTGGGTGCCCTCAACAGAATCCTTACTTTGGATCACCTATAAAGCAATTTTATTTATATTTCAAAGAGATATTTTCTTTGTCAGTCGGATTCTGAGGATGTCGATCACTTATTTATACCTTGTTCATGCGCACAGGATATGGGAGTTTTCCTTAAAAGATATGGAATCTCATGGATATTTTCGATGATTATAGGTTTGCTGTTAGGAGCATGAGATGATTGTTCGTTCCTCCTTGAGGCTGATTATTTTGGCAAGCCTATGCTATATATATATATATAAGACACTGGTTTTGTTGGATGTTGGCTGGATTAAATTCAACTTTTACAGAATAGCAAAGGGGCCCTGGAGAGGCTGGGATTGGCGCGGTTTTCTCAAATGATTAGGGCTAATGCTTAAAGTGAATCAGTCATAGCTTGTTGCAAGCAGGGCTGGCCCACGTCTTCCGAAAAGATTTTAGGTTCTTGCATCAACAGTGGCAAGAAACAAACACTGTTTGGGAGAAAACAAGCAATTGGAAACCCTTCCATACTATTTTTAATACGAGTAGACCTATGTACCTCACGAGAGTATAGATAAGATCCGGGGACAAGGAAGATGATGTAGAGGTAGTAGCCTGGTAGGTTACCTGCTTGATCCATCTCAGATGCCTTGCACTTATTTTAATGCCTAGTGTAAACCGAAGTTATGGATATTGGATATTCGACTAGAAGGAGATGGCTCCTCAACTCCTTTGCAAGCAAGCCAATAGACTTTGCATTGGGATGGACATTGGAATTAAGATGTTATGGATATAAATAACAGAGGGAGACTTCCTTATCCCCCCACCCAATCAAAGCACATGCTGAAGTTTAGAGAAATGTCTAGTATTCTATAAGGTTTGGTTGAAGTCATCCCTCACATCCAGAGAGGGAAGCATTAAGACTGATTTTAGAGGGGTCCCTTGTGGCAAAACCCGATGAAATGTCTGTGAAAACTTATTTAATGATAAGATTTAGGTCTTGAGTTTACTTTTGAAGGCATTGCCTTTATCGGGCCTCAACGAGTCTATGCTCATGAATCGTAGCACCTCTTGGGTGAGATTCTAAAAAGAATTCACCAATGAGAATGGCAAGGATAGTCTTTGTTGCTGGAAGGAGTATTTTGTCAAATAGTCGTCCTACAATACCAGTTTTGATGTACTCTTGATTCATGTTTTTCTTTATTTTCTTGCTGTAAGATAAGACAATGGCTTGTGGTGGGTTGGGAGCTAGCACCTTGCTAGTCTCTTTATTTCCTTCTCTTGAAAAAAAGTTTGCTTATCAATCAACACAAGAAAATAATTCAGCCCAAAGAGTGCCTTTTGAGAACATCAGTTTTGAACAAAATTAGTGTTGGATTATATGGCTTTGCCAATAAGCGTCGCATGACAACGATGCTCAACTATTGCAGATTGTTGGTAAAAGGTTCCAAGACCTACATCGGCAGGTGTTAGTAAAGTGGTTTGTCTGAAAGGTACACTTGGCCTCTTGGTATATGAATAAACTAGTTAGGAAGAACGCTGAGCTGGTGGATACTATGAGGAAGATAAATTTAGCACGGTAATTGATGAAGTGGAAAGAGGAGAAGTTGGAGACCTTATAATGCAAATCAGAAATGTAAGAAGAAAAGGGAAGGAGAGAACCAAGTAAATTGGAAGAAGAGAATGGAGAAAAAAGAGGAGGAAATGGACCTTGAAATGAGCTTTTAAAGAGCCATTTAAACAACTAGGAGGAGATGCATTAATGGGCCAGACCACATAAGATTTTAAATCATCACGTGATCAAATAAAATATTGTGAAGCCAAGAATGAATTATCGGAGATGATCAGGAGAAGACTAGGGACGGTTTGGATAGGGCGGGGATGAGAAGCTTTGGGGATTTTATAAATGTTTGTAGCCTAAAGGAGATCCCTGTGGGGGGAGGTTGTTCCATGGTTTAAAAACATGTCGAGTCGACTCGGACTTTGGGCGAGTCGACCTGACTCAACCAGTTCCATGTTGACTAGAGTAAAAACTCAGAAGCCACTTTAAAAACTCTTCGTATTACCTTTTTAAGGATAGGCAGGTATTTTTTATAATTTTAAAGGGCAATTTTGGAAAGTGGCTTTACAATATAAGCCCACGAGAAACACACTCGTTTCTTTATTCGTCTCTCTGCTCTACTCTCGTCTCTCAACTCTAATATTACGAGAAATGCTATCGCCTCTATATTCTATTCTCTCTCCTCCATCGCTACGAGAAACATTCTCGTCTCACTACTTTCTCTCTCGACTCCAACTCCATGGGAAACCCTAATCAAGAAGATGAAGAGGAAGGAGAATCCCTAATCGGCAAGTAAGTTTGTTTATATTTTATTTTTTAGCTGAAGCCCCATCTTACTTGTGTGTCACTGAGAATCACTTGAATCATCGTGATTCACGGTGATTCTCAGTGAATCATTGTGATTCACAGTGATTCTCAATGAATCACTGTGACATAAGACAAAATGGTGCTTTTATGAGTGAATTTCAGTAGATATTTTGAATTTTTTAGGTATTTTTTTGCCAAACTTTTTTACCCATTATATATATATATATATATATATATATATATATATAAAATTTAAATATTTATTTAATAATCCGAGTCGGGGAGAGTCGAGTCGAGTTTTCGTGTTTTAAAATCATGGTTTGTACACTTGGTCGAATATGCATGAGGATCTGATATTATGTAAGTTGGCAAGTTCCTATGTTCTACGGATTGGGAGGCGAAATATCCTAATGCAATGGTGGAAGGCCTCCCTACGCCGGTGTCGGATCATATTCCCAATTTGCTTCCTTATGTTTCCAAGGGGAGGGGCCTAACCCCTTTCTATTTTGAGAATATGTGGCTAAACAATGAAGACTTCCGGAAGGTGAGGGGATGGTGTGTGGAGGATGCGGTAGTGGGAACTGAAGGGTGAAATTAAGGATTGGCATGGAGAATGTTTGGGGTGGTGGGAAAAGTGAAGGAGGCTTTACTTAAAGAAATACAAAGTTATGAACTTGTGGAGGAGATTGGTCCTCTCTGGAGGAGGATAGGGAAGTTAGAGCTGCTCTTAAAATTCAGTTCAATAATAAATGCTTGGAAGAGGAGATCTTGTGGGGACAAAGGGCTAAGGTTAATTGGCTGAAGGAAGGGGACTTAAATACGAAATTCTTCTATTCAATTGCCAATTCTAGACAGAATGCCTATTGTATCCAACATATTGCGGCGTAGGGAAATCGTATTATGGTGACGTAATTGGGAAGGAAATTGTTATGTTTTATAAAGATCTCTATCAGGATGAGGGATGGATCTGTCCTAGGCTGGATGGGCTAAGTTTTGAGAGTATTCCAAAAGATGTGAAGGAGGGGCTTGAAAGTTGTTTTGATGAGGAGGAAGTGAAAAAAAACAGTCTTCAAAGGGGAAAATAATAAAGCACTTGGGCGTTGGGCCGGATGGGCACACCATGAAGTTCTTTCGGGTGTTTTGGGAGGTAATTAGGAGGGATTTGATGGAGTTCTCCCAGGAGTGTCATACCCTGGGATTTCTGGGGAGATTGCGAAACTCTACTTTCCTAACTTTGATTCCGAAGGAGGGAGCGGAGGAGGTGAAGGATTTTATACCCATTCGCCTCATTATTACTGCTAAAGTGTTGGCTAATAGATTAAATCCCATTATGAGTTTAATCATTTATGAAAATCAAGGGACATTTGTTTATGTAGACAGATGTTGGATATTATTGTGGTTGTGGCACATGAGGCAATTGACTCCCGGCATAAGAGTAAAATTCATGGGGTAATCTGTAAAGTTGATATGGAAAAGGCTTATGATAGAGTTGATTGGGGGTTTCTGGGATATTTTTTATGAGAATGGGCTTTAGAGGAAGTGGATGAGGGCTTGCTACTCTTCGGCTTTGCTCTTGGTTATGCTCAATGGCTCACCCAAAGGTTACTTCAAAAGCTCTAGGGTCTCAGGCAGGGGGCCCCACTTTATCCTTTTCTTTTACACATGATGTGTGTGTGTGTGTGTGGACGATGGTCTGCTCATTTTCTTTTCAATTTCTTTACTAGCCATAGAGAGCACATATGTTGGAACTGTGATAATTGTGTGCATGGGTGCAGGAACAGCGTATTGGCATTTAGTTTTCCCACTTCCCCATAATTCTCTGACCATATTTCTTACAGATGCAAATGTAGACGTAACTGAAACCCAAAGATTTAGACGGTCCCTGGTCGAAGCCTTCAAATAACCCATAGTTTGCCTATTACCATTTTATACTCTATTGTTCCGCCCCTTCTGTAAGTCCTACATGATAAACGGAACCAACCTTCACTAAAACTGCTCCCTTCACTTAAAAGGCGCCCATCTCCCCAAGAAGCAGTAATAGTGGCACATGAGTGGGGGAAGCTCCAATCAACTCCAAAGAGGCCAAATAAGCCCATCTAGATTTGATAAGCAACCGGGAAATGAATTAATATATGCTCAACTGTCACTTCACTAGTGTAGCGCATTTATGCTTCTCAACCATCGCGTCACTTGGATGAGAAAGGAGGAAGGTTAGTGTTAGGTTGACAGCCAGCTGTAAACACCTCCTTCCTCTCTTCATTTATGTTTATGTATTACATTTCAAGTCAAATTCATTTTTTATAGTGACAAATATATTATACCATGCAGATGGGTTTATATTACACTAGCACGTCTTTTCTTAAACTGGAAAAGAAGAATATTAACTATGGACATTAATCTGAAAAAGTTGACCCCCCTTCTCAATGTTAAAAGACTTCCCACTTGTTTTGGTTTTAGATTTTATGGTCCGTGATAAATTTTAGGTTATGTGCAGTTAGTTTCATGCTTGGCATGATGGCTTTATGAAGAATTTTAATTCTTTGTCATGCAGTGCATGCTCTGAACAAGCTGCCTTACTCTAAGCTTGATTCAAAGTCGGTTGGCGTCAGGAATGGAGTTGTTTTCTTAACGTACAGTAGCCTTATAGCATCATCTGAGAAAGGTCGTTCTCGTATGCAGCAGCTGTTGCAGTGGTGTGGGTCAGATTATGATGGTCTTGTGGTGTTTGATGAGGTATTGCTGGGATGTGTTTAGAGATTTTCATATGAATCCTTTTTTTTTCTTTTCTGAATACTTAGGTATTATTGTCATCTGTCATTTGGACAACCCTGTATTTGATAGCTATAATTGGACAATGCTGTGTACAATTTTCTCTAAATTGAATTGGAGTATTCCTTTTGTCTTATGTTGCTAATCATATAGATACATAATTGCAGTGCCACAAAGCCAAAAACCTGATTCCTGAAGCTGGAGGGCAAGCAACACGAACAGGTGAAGCAGTTCTCGAGATCCAGGTTTGTGCTTTTTACTGGACAATTGGAACATAAATTATGTGTTTCTATACGCTTTATTTTTTAGGATCATGCTCCTGTATAATTGTAAATTTTGGGTTTGTAAAATATTGTTATCATTTCGAACTAATGTAAGTTATAGACCCTAACTTGTGTAAACGCTCCTTTTCGAAAAGTTGGGATTGGTTACAGTCATAAGTATCCTACATAAATGCTCTTTTAAGAGGGGTTGGGATGGACATTTAGGCTTCCTTCTTTTTTGGGATTGCTACACAATGGGTTGTTGGCACCCAATTTTGCAGTTCCTCCATTGACTTGAACGGCTCGTAGTTCAAATGAAACAATTCTCTGTATGACGTATCTAGACTGGACCTACATTCTTTAGATCCAATTTTACTGGTTTATGGTAACAAATGCCTCTTGGAATTCGTGGTTGAGGGAACCACCATCTGGAAGAGCTTTGGAAGGTCTCTCCAACAAATCCAAGCATGTAAAAAGAACGATTTGGACCAGTAAGTTTAGGATCAAAACACTCTACTGCAATTATGCGTGCATGCGGGCGTGCATGCGTGTGTGTTTGAACTAAACCTATTGAAGTTGAGTCATTTTCTACGCAGGAGTTTTAACATTCCTCAATTCAGTACAGGAGATCAGCTGATAGAAATTCTAACTAAAGCTGTAGATAGCAATCTTCTCCATGATATTACTAGCAAGTTGGGCATGGTTGACATCTATGCTCCAACTTGAGGGGGAGTGCTGGTGTGTGATTTATTTGTTCTCTTTATCATGGATCAAAATCTCGGTTTTGGTTTCGTTCGCTACCTGAACCAAAAATTGGTCAAATTTCGGTCATTTCGAAAATTTGCTCCGTACTTTACCGAACATTATTTTTTTAACTCTTTCACATTATTAGAGGACGTATTTGAACTATTGAGACTAAATCTAGTAAGATATCGACAATATTTGACGAAATTCGGGAAGTTTCGACAAGATCCGGCTAAATCTGGGAAGATTCGGTGAGATACGACTAGATACAGAGAAATCCGACGATATTCGGTAAGTAACGGTAACTTTAGGAGAGAATCCATCAAAGTCCGGTGAGAATCTGTCAAAATTCGGTAACTTTTGGCGAAATCCGACGAGATTCAATAAGTTACGGTATGATACGATGAGATTTCGTCAAGATCCGACAATATCCGGCAAAATTTTATCAAGCTATGGAAGGAGAGAGGAGAGGAGAAAAATAAAAAATAAACTAAGTGTAAAGGAATGAAACTCTGGTAAATGTGTGGGAATAAAAAAAAAATCAAAGCAAAAGACCTTTAAAAAAAAAATCCAAAATCTCGGCCAATAATTTGAAATTATCGGCCGATAAATTGAATTTTTCGCCCCTCTACCCGAAAATTTCAACTTTTCATTTCGGTGGGGGCCGAAGCCGAGTCATCTCTGCCGAGAAGTTGAAATCTCGGCCGAGATTTTGATCCATGCTCTTTATATGTAACCAAGTGTATTAGTGCTAATGGGTGTATCATTAATAGTTTGTAAGTAAGTGATATAAGTACTCATAAGAGAAGAGTTTTAGAACAATAGCTCAACCCTAATTTCGTCCATTCTTCTTCTTTCTCCTCTCCAACTCACCTAACCCTGACCCTAATTTGATCTAACAACTTTAATTGTTTGAATCACCTTTAATCCACAATATATATATATATATATATATATATATATATATATATATATATATATATATGTATATATATATTGTATTAACCCTAATTAGAAGCAGTGTTACCTAGACACGTGGCACTGGTGCCAAGTGTCAAGGTGTCAGATGTTTGGCACGCCTATTTCTAAAGATTCAAGTACAGTGGCACGGCCTTAAGGAAAATAATTATTTTTAAAAATATAGAATGTATGTCAAAGAAAAAACTGAAGGAAATCTTTGAGTGCTAATTGAGATATGTAATGAAAAGATGCATAATGTATGTCATGAGCTTAACTAAAAGTATACTATATTATACAAATCATTTTCAAGGACCCAAGCTTTTTATTTTATAAGTATTTAAACTTTACATTTTCTTTTCTTTTTTTCCATAAAACAAAGGTTCATTTTACCGTGTCAAAACGGAGGAATATTTTGATGGTATTATGTGGTATTTTCATACATGCCTAAAAGTATCATGTTCTGTTGAGGAGTGTCCAAATGCCGCCGAGTGTTGGCACGTGTCTAAGTGTCGGCATGCCAAAAATTTCAAAAGTAGAAGTGCCTAGGTAACACTGATTAGAAGGGAGATACCAGACCATATGATTTACACCTCTGCATTTGACTTGCCTCTCCAATTGATCCTTAGTAAGAGTGATGCAGAATTTATATCCGCGTGTTTGGTTCATGGATAATTCTGTTTCGTGCATATTGTAGATGACAAACATTCGTGAAATTGATAGTTATTGGCGGTTTTAGTTGGTTATTAGCGGTTACAGTTAGTTATTGGCAGTTATAGTTAGTTATTGGCGGTTTTAATTAGTTAGTTAGTTTATTATTTTGAATTTGAATTTAGTTAGTTATTATTGTCTTAGCCTATTTAATGGCATGTAAGAACAAATTTTAAAATGAATGATTATGAACTTTGCTATGCAAATTAAAAACGAGATGTTTTCTTTCGAGAGTGTGATTCTCTCAAAATAGAAGAGTGATTCTTCTATACACGTGTGGTTGGTGCGAAGCCGATCATTCAATTTTCGACAGTGATTCTCTTAAAATAGAAAAGTGATTCTTCTATACGTGTGTGGTTGGTGCAAAGCCGATCATTCAATCATTATATTCACTATTATCTCAATTGGATGCCTACCTGCATCAGATTTGGTATCAAAGCAAGTCAAACCCTTGGCAAGTAAATTCGCAAGTTCAAACTCTCGACAAGTAGATTCGCAAGTTTAAACTCTTGACAAGTAGATTCGCAAGTTCTAACTCTCGTGCGGTAAAAGATGGCGAAGGTGGACAAAATATGGTGCAAGGAGAAAGGGAGATTATCCGATCAAGGTTCTCCAAATTTTAATTTTGACCTTCACGAAGAAGATCGATTTCGGTCGAAGTTCAAGGTTGAACTTTTTTAAAGTAAAGGGGATTCATGTAGAATTTAGATTAGCGTGTTTAGATCGTTGATAGTTCTGTTTCATGTATATCGTAGACGACGAGCATCCGTGAAATTGATAGTTATTGGCGGTTTTAGTTGGTTATTGGCGGTTACAATTAGTTATTGGAGGTTTTAATTAGTTAGTTTCTTATTTTGAATTTGAATTTAGTTAGTTATTATTTTGAATTTGAATTTAGTTAGTTATTTATTTTTCAAATTTCGAATGTGTTGTAAAATGCCTATAAAAGGCTTTGTAAAAGCAGATTTTAGTGTTGAATGATGAAAAAAAAAAATTAAGTTGGTTTGTGCATCTTGTGAAAGAGTGATTCTTTCATTTAGAATACTTGAGATGAGTTTTCAAATTTCAAATAGCATAAATCTCGCAAGAGAGAGGGGTTAGGATTCTCAATCTTTAATTAAAACCAAGGTAGTTAAGGCGGTGTGGCAAGGTCATGACGAAGACGCCCGCTACGCCATGACGTGGCCATAGCGAAGTCATTGCGAGGCTATTTATTTTTATAATTTTTTTTTAAAAATTATTTTATTTTTAATTAGTAGTGTTCATTTACTTTATTTTTTTATATAAGAAAAAAATATAGGAAGAAAAAATTCAACTACTAAAGCATCATAATTTGATTCCAATATTGAGAATTTCATGTTCCAGGAATAAACAAATATCAATAAATATAAATTAAATGTGAAAAATCAACAAATTTGCAATATGGTAAGTATAAATAAATAAATATGAAATATCAACAAATATAAAATATTAAGAAATATGAAATATTAAGTACGCATATGGTAGTGTTGCCGACGTTGAGATTTGAGAGAGAGAGAGAGAGAGAGAGAGAGAGAGAGAGAGAGAGAGAGAGAATTTTGTAACTTATAAGTTGGGGTATTATAACTTGTAAGCTAACTTTTGTAACTTAATATATTATAAAAATGCCATAACTTATAAGTATTATATATTATTATCCAAAAAATTAAATAGCGTGCATAGTGACGCCATAATGCTATTCAGTCATGGCGACACTATAGTATCACTATTTAGCCATCATGGCTATTTTGTTATATATGACATACCCAATCGCCATTCGCCATGGCGAGGCTATAGCGTTACCTTGATAACCATGATTAAAACACAAAAAAATAAGAGAAGAATAAGATAGAAGATCTTTGGTAATGATTGAACAATCAGCCTCTCACCAATCGCACGCGTAGGTTTGTCGGCTTCACACCAACGATAACTTTGAGGAATCACTCCTCAAAGGCGAAAACTCATATCAAGTTTTCTAAATAAAAGAATTACTCTTTTACAAAATGTATAAAGCAACTTAATTTTTTTTTTCATCATTCAACACTAAAATCTGTTTTTACAAAGCCTTTTATAAGACACATTTGAAAGTTGAAAAATAAATAACTTAAATTCAAATTCAAAATAATAACTAACTAAATTCAAATTCAAAATAAGAAACTAACTAACTAACTAAAACTGCCAATAACTAACTGTAACCGCCAATAACTGCCAATTTCACGAATGTTTGTCGTCTACGATATGCACGAAACAAACTATCCACGATCCAAACACACGGATCTAAATTCCGCATCAAAGAGAGAAGCTCCTCTTTCCTATTATCATCGAAAGCACCACCAATTCCTGCTGTAAAGGGTTGTTACCTTGAGCGTTTTCATCAAAATTTATTTCATTCATGATTCAATCCACTTCAGACTTCTTGCAAATGTTTGACTCTCATCTCTACTCGTGTAGTACATGCTTCACTCCAATATGCAATCAGCTTTTCAAATGATACTTCATTGCAGCAACTCTGCAAGCATGCTTGCTCAGACGCCTCAATGAAAGTTCTTCTAATGATGGAGTTTTCACCTGAAATGCTACTGTTGAGTTTTTCGATCATTGCGTTCTCTCCAAACTTCTTAGGAAAGTGGAGAGAACAATCCCATAGCCATGTTGCTTGAATATTTCCATTCAAGCTAAATCTTTTGGATCCACAATTCATTTAGTGATGCGTGGCTTTAAGATTTATATACGGTGCCTTAAACTTTGTGAATAGGCGATTGAAGACCTATGTGCACGTGAGCTCGCACGTGAAGACCCAAATCTTGGGAGATGTGCCCATAAGGGAAAGAAGGAAAGAAAGACGAGAAAGAAACAACTCTCTGTTTGGATTTGCTCGAGCAAGATCGATCCGAGGAGGGTAGGCAACTTCAGAATCGCTTGCGCAAGTTCAAGTCTCGTTCGTGCGAGTTCGATCGAAGGGGAGTTTTGCGACGTAGTTTCAGATTCGCTCGCATGAGTCCCAATCTCGTGCTCGCGAGATTGGGCTGAAGGTCGCCGCTAGAGGGACCATGGGTCAAAATTTCGAAACTCTGGTACGTATCGGTCTGCCCTCAAACCGATACGTATTGTTTGTGTCGTCCGATACATTGAATGTACCGCCGATACAATGTTCAATGTATCAGATGATACATACTATGTTTTTTTTAAGAAAAAAAAAAATCCAAATTATCGAACGATAATTTCAAATTATTGTCGGATACAAACGATAATTTGAAAATATCGTTCGATACAAATGATCATTTCAATGTATCGGCTGATAATTTGACCGATACATTGAGGAGTTGATACATTGAAATGTATCATACCGGGGACCCCCCAAAACGATCCGTATCAGTATCATCCGATATTTTGACCTATGAGAGGGACTACAAGTTCTATCTTGAGATCCATGATTGAATTTTGTAGGGACATGCCGGACTTAACACTTGATTCAGACGTTACGATTCTTCTTAATTGAATTCTGCAATAATCCTCATCGAATCAAACCTGAATTTTTGTTTATTATTGCTCTTTTAATTACACTTTAATTTCAGCACAAAATTGCATATTAGGGTTTTAGAGTATGGTCCTGCATCACTTGGGGAATAGTCTCACGACCTAACTCGGTGGAATCATAATATATAAATTCTTTAATTATTATATAAAAAGAAGTATATATTGATTTTGCTGAAAACTTCTCCATAGTCTTTTAGGACCAGACTGCTCTATTCAGAAACACTACACTAGGCCAAAAAATCTTTCCTATAGAAATAGAAGGTCAAGGAGCTTCTCAAAGCATTTTTTGGAGTCTACTTCCTACACATGTTTGTCCATACCAACTTATTCCTGAAGAAGGATAGGTAATCACTCACTCTAGCCAAATGATTTTGGGCATTGTTAAAAAGATTTACGTTACACATTTCATATTGGAGCTTCCTTCACCACTTATCCTTTAATAAGAGAAGATGCTCCCATCCCCTCCATAAGGAAGGCTTACTTTTATCTCCAACCACTCAACTGTGTGGAATTACCAGGGCCCTCAATTATGCTTTGATGTCCTCAAACCCGTGTTCTCGGTCCCTATTCATGCTAGACGCTGCTATCATCGACCATCATTTCATTGATGAGGCTTCGTTGAGCTTTTGAATTGGCATTATCCTTTGACCATCCTCATCTCTAGAGCGAGCAATAACTTTTTCTGGATTGCTTGTGTAATGCCAGAAAAAGTTTCTTTGAGTTCTAACTATTTTGCTTGCCACTGTATTGAGGATGACAAAGGGGGGGCATATAATGGATCAAGAAGTTGCTAAGGTGACTTTAATAATTGTTATGCGTCCAGAGAGGCCAAGTAGAGACCTTTCAAGAGTTCAATCTACATTGAAGCTTGGCTATTATTGGATCCCAGTGAGGTACATTTAGGGAGCTTGCCTAAAGCTGTTCCTAGCAATGTTACCTGCTTCACTGGTTCGCTCGGTTCGAATTTGGGTTTGTGATTCACGGCTCACTACATCAAACGAACCCTGTTCTCTAGGGGGTAGGATGAGTTTTAAATGTACAAAATATTTGAACAAGCTTTAAATGAAAATGTTATTAATAATATTGTTGTTTTAAAGCATCAAGTGCTTTATAGCGTGATGGTTAACTCCTTACTTTATAAACTAAGGTTCAAAATTAGTTAGAAAAAGGAAAATTTAAAAAGCTAAACCGGGGAACCAACCGATGAACTGGTTTGGGCGAACAGGGATTGCAATTCGGTAGGGGGCTCAGCGAATTGGGTAACCCCTTGTTTCAAGGTAGTTCATTGGCAAATCTTTGACTTCACATTCGATAATCCTATGAATATTGATTTTAGTTTTACTTTTGTTTGTCATCTACATTTGTTTTGAAGATCCCGCATATATGGAACAAGGCGATGATGATGACGAGGTTTTACTTTTGTTTGCTTCAAATTTTACCTTTAGTTAACAAGTTGTATATTTATTTTACGTATTTAATAAAGTAAATTTGCTTTAGGTTGTTTATACAGTGAGTTAGCTTTAGGTTGTTTTTTTTTTTTTTTTTGAGAAATAGCTTTAGGTCGTTAAAAACAGTTAATTCAAACTTATTATGGTTGAGAAATATCCATACCTTACTAATTATCCTTACACAGCTCTTGTAACGTTGAGTCAGGCTAGGCTGCCATTTTGTAGGATTGGGGCATCAGAGTTCAGTTCTGTGAAAGCTAATGTTTAATCTTTCTAAATGGCAGATCCTCTTTCCTTCTAGTTGACAGACCTGTAATCTCTGATGGCTTTCTCATATCTAGCTCTTATGATTTGTTCCCTCAGTTCTTTTCATCTAAAATCAGTGCTCCACTGGCATCAACCCTAGTAATGTTATGAGATTTATATACACAGAACCTCATTCCTTCTTGGGGCTTGTAAATTTTTTCCAATACTACAAACTTCATATTTTCTATATCTTGAAGTTCTGTAATGTTTAAAATCTGCACAAATTCGCAGTGTCAGACACAGAGATCTCTCAAAGTTTCCCAACTATTAGCAACTTATTCCTGGAGTAATATACAAGTGGGGAATAGAATTGGTTAGTACCAGAGAAAGAGATGGAAATGGTGCAAACCCTTCTATATTTGTTAATAATAAGCCCTAGTTAATAGTTATTCTTCCTCATGCTTATTTTCCTGCTTTGAAATTGCTCCCAATCATCCATGTGTATTTATTTTTCGTTGTGTGCAGGCATCTAATTGATTAGTATAAGTAGATACTACATACATGATCTATTCATGTTACCTATCAAAAAAATAAAAATCTATGCATGTCAAAAGTGCATGAGGCACATTTGCAATTTCATAGTCTATGACTTCACCCTATTTTTCTGAGGTTTTGTTTTCAAAATATCACATAACAGGCTCGACTACCTGAAGCTCGCGTTATCTACTGCTCAGCAACTGGTGCATCAGAGCCACGCAATATGGGTTATATGGTTCGTCTTGGACTTTGGGGAGTTGGAACATGTTTCCCAGAATTCCATGATTTTCTAGGTTAGTATGTGTTTGTTATATATATATATATATATATATATATATATATATATTGTATCTAATACTTCTCAGTTGAGCCATATCCTATCTCTGTAATGTTTTTCTTTCCTGATTTCAATAGGATGTAGCTGATTGTATTCTTTTGTTACCTAATATTTAGTCTCCTTATTAAGCAGTACATTCAGGGAGTTGAGTTAGAATACTATGAACTGTCACTCATGATATAGTTTCTATGGAAATTTATGAAGCAATTTAAAAAAATATTCCTATATGACACTTTCAAAATATGTGGAAGACTATATAGTCAGATTATATTTCTATCACCTCTCATATAACCTGAACAATCTGCAAAATCTCAGATAATTGCAATACCATGTGAATTGAAGTGTCTCAAAATCTCATCGTACACATAATGTTGAAAGAAACTAGTTCATATGATTATCTGAACATTTAAAACTAATGGGAATATGGAAATTATAACCCATATTCAGAACATAAGATTTTCCATGGGCCAGAAAAAAGTTAAAATACTATAAAATTATAAAACCTTAATGGAAAAGCACTACAACACACTTTTTTACACAGGGCCTTTCCCCCATGCCCTTGAAAACTTATTGGACATGATGATCCATGTTCCTACGTATGACTGGGGCTTCAGAAGCCCTAAACTGTACAATAAAGATCCCTAGTCATACAACACCCATGCTCCCACAACTAGAGAACTAAGGGTATCAAAACTCATGGCCGTGGGTTCTGGATAAAATCCTAGATCTTACTACAAAAAAGAAAAGGGCCTAGAAGTCATATGTGAGATTGTTTTTAAGGGCATTGAAACCTTGGTTGTATGACACCAAGACAAAGGGTCAACTAAATGTTGGAAGATGCACTCGTTCAAGATCTATTGATTGTAGTATTGTACATTCTCTTTATCAAGTGGGATATAGTCCCATAGTTGTGAAAGTTTCGTGTAGGTCCTGAACACGGCGAAAGCAACAAGGAACCTATGACTTGCTTTCTATGGTATCTATAGATCAAATTAAGTTCCATTATTTATAATATTGTCATCCAATTATTCCGTGCTTAAAGCATGCTAAACATTCTTAAAATTTATCAACCCTCATATCGCATGTGCATGAATCATATAAAACAATTATGAATTATATATGAAATAACTTATTAGAATGTTGGTGACAATTGGATAACACAAATAAAAAAATTTGAATAATATGGAAATCCTCAGTCGATTAATTTTATTATAATGATGTTCTAATGAAAGACGTGATTTTCATGATCGCGTAAATTCAAGATTTCTAAACCTACCTAAAAATTTGAAGTTTCCATCTAAAAATTTGATAAACCACATCAAGTTGAAGATATCAAATCATCTAATCATTTGATAAACCACATCCCTTAGTTCTTGTGATGCCGCTTAGGTTGATGGGGCTTGTGGTCCTTCCTCGTCGGCTTGCATCGGTGCTGGGGTGAGTGTCCTTTTTTTTTTTTTTTTTTTTTTTTCCGGGTAGTTCCTTACTACCCGCCGAAGTATGTTCTCTCGGCTTTCTTATATATGACTTTTGTTACCGTTTCAAAAAATAAAATAAAAAATCTAATCATTTAAACATGATCAAACACATGATTATCAACCCAAAATTTGATTCCAAATATGAATCAAAAACCCAAAATAGGCCATTATTTGGACTTGATTTGTGGGTTCTATTGGTCCACTTGTTTCTGATCAGTGCTAAGCTCTTCGTAAGTCCATCATGTTCCTTCTCACTGCTTCCCTCCAGATTTTTACTGGTCTTCCTCTTCTACTTGTGCTTGTAACATCTCAATCCTTGTACTTGGTCTGCTTCTGACCTCTAATGGACATGTGCAAACCACCTCAAGCGACATTGTGTAATTTTTTTCCTTTATAGGTAGCAGGTGCCACTTTAAGCTTCCGTCGTATGTACTCATTCCTTATCTCATCCTTTGTTGTTACTCCACCAATCCATTGAAACATACACATTTCAACCCCATCCACTCTATCTTCTCGTCGTCTTTCTAATTTTATCATTCCCCACCATATAGTATGGTATGTCTTGCCATTGTCTTATAAAAACGTCCCTTCAATTGAAGTGGGACTCTTGGGTTGCAAAGTCTCTGCTTGCTTGTCTCCATTTCATCTTATTTGCTTTAATCCTAGTTGAGATGTCCTCTAAATTCACCATCTACTTGTAAGGTAGAGCCTAAATATCGAAATCTATGAGAATGTGACATTAAATAGTTTTCTATTTTAACTATTTCTTCCGTCGGGTTATCATGTTCACTCAAGTTGCACTCCCTATATTCCATCTTTGTTTGACTAATTTTCAAGCCTTTTGACTCTAAGGCCTCTCTCCATAATCGTAACTTATCATTTACTCGTCTTCTTGTTTGAGCGGTTAGTACCACATCGTCTGCAATCAGCATGCACCATGGAATCTCTTCGTGTATGTCTATAATCAGCGTATCCATGATCATGGCAAACAAGTAAGGACCCAGGGTAGACCTTGATACAACCCACTCCAATAGGGAACTCATTCGTCTCTCCACACAATTCTTACACTAGTTGCTGCTTTTATACATATCTTGAACAATCTTAATATAAGTTTTGGATGCATTTCTTCTTTAGCATCCACCAGGTTATATGTCTAGGCACGCTGTCATATGTTTTTTTCACATCAATAAAAATCATATGTAAGTTTTTCCTTCTCTTTTGGAGGTTTCCCATATGTTACCTTAGTAAGGAAATGACTTCAGTTGTTGATTTTCCCGACATAAATCCAAACTGGTTCTCTCATGCACTAATTCCCGTCTTAACAGTTGTTCTATATTCTTTTCGAGAGTTTCATAGTTTGGCTCATACGTTAATGTCTTGATAATTGGGTACAGTGTTAGATGTCCCTTTTGTTTTTATTAAAAGGACTACAATGCTCTTCCTACATTATTCAAGCATTTTTCCCGTTTTTCATATCTTATTGAACAACTTAGTCAACCAATTCAGTCCACTCTCTCCCATAACAAATCAATCCAAACTTTTATGCATATTTCATTTGGTCCTATGGTATTTTTTCTTCATCTTTACTAAGGCTGCTTTTTTTTTTTTTCAGCTTCTGGTACTTCATTTATCATCCCCTAATTTGGTTTCTCTCTTGATTTACTTCCCTCACATATTCTGCATTCAATAGATCTTTAAAGTACTTCTGCCGTTTGTTCCCTTTGGTCTTTGTCTCTATGCACGTTACTTAGTCGAGATCTCTTATTTTCTTCTTTCTAATCTTGGCAAATTTGTAGATTTCCCGTCATAAAAATTTCTTTCTTTCTCTACGGTTGAAATTTCTGAGTGAACATAAAGTTTTAAAAATCTTATTTATTTTCATCTTAATCCAAAAATACTAGAGTTATTATCCTCATGGAAAAACAAAAGCGATGGTTGTAGTTTCAAGTAAAACTGATTTAAAAAAAAATTTAGCTTTAGAAAACCCAAAATTTGTTAGGCATTGAAAAAACGTCTGAAACTCATCAAAACCAAAACAAAAAATATATTTTCATGAACATATGATTCTAGTAACTGTGATTTTGAAGAAAACAAATTTCAAGAATTTTAGCCTAGGCCTGATAAAAAAAAAAGAAATTTTAGCCTAGGAAAACTACAAATCTAATCAGATATTGAAACCTCATCTAGATCTCATCAAAACTAAAACACAAATCATATATTTATCATCCTCATAAACATACGAATTATTTGTCTCTAATTTACAAAAAAAAGAAGACTAAAATCCGAATTCTTTCAGATCTTGAAACTAGGTGTTCAACTACTTAAGCAGTGACGGAAAATTGATTCCAAATCAATATTTGGCATGCATAAACTTTATTTATTTATTTTCATAATTTCAAGAGACATAATAAAATTCGATTTAAATGATGCGTACCTTTAGGTTTTGAAAATAAAATTATCTTACACCTCAAATCCTCGTCTCTGCTCTTTTAATGACATACTCTCTGAAAATGTGATGTAGGAAGTTCTAACGATTCTATGTTTAACGTACACACCTGTAGCGCCATTATTATGTTGAGACCAACTAGATGACTAATGTGATCCTAACTAGTGCTATCCCAAACTAGTCATCATACTATGGGTGCACACTAGTCTAGATAAATGACATCCCCGGCAACTTGTCATGGTACGATCCATCACTGCCGTTGCCCGTACTGATTCTGAGATCAATGGACGATTCATATCCCAAATGCACAATTACACTCTATTGTATGGGGGGACTTCTTACATGCATTGAATTGATCAACCATTATTTGCAGGACAATAAAAGACCTCAAAAACAATTACTTTGACCCTCGAAAAATAGGTAAAAAAGTAATTAGGTAATTCATTTTTAATTCCCAAATAGATAATTTAAGATATATATTCGAAAAAGTCAAAGCAATATAATATTAATTTTGACACTCGACATTATGTCTAAGCAATAAAATTATCATAAAGCCCTTTTGGTAAAAAAATATAATTTTATTAATTTTTTTTAAATTTCTAAAAGGTCCCAAAAATAAATCCTGTAAATTATGGATGTCAATAGGGATCCAAAAAGCTTAACATATGTGTTCTAGCCTTCTAGGATTTTTTCTAAAATAATTTGATACAAATTTAGAATGCACACATTATTCTCTTGAGCATGTGAGGCTATAAACTGCTCTACTCACATATGGAAAGCATCCTTGCCCAAATAAAAGGGTGCAAGAAAAATGATTGTTTGAAAAAGTTCTTACTCAAGGGACATGGAGGAAGAAGAAGCCCACCCTCTCTCGGATTATGGGCCAGACTTCGACCCCCAAAGGCTAGTCCACAAGAGAGTGAGACTCGTGTTCCTCCGGTATCTAACATGGACCTACTTTTTGTGTTACCCAAGGGGTCACGATCTTGCACTTCCCATCCTTGTAAGTTTTTTTTTATCATGCTCTGTTCTCTTTACATTCTTTATGTATCTATTCGTCCTATTTTCTCAACCTCAAGGGAAGGATGCTATGGTTTAGGAGGTGAAAGCATTTGAACAAAACAATATGTGGGATGCCACTATGTTGCCAGAAGGAAAGAAAATTGTTGATTGCAAGTAGGTTTACAATAGGAAGTATAGGCCAGAAGATCTGTTGAAAGATATAAAGCTCGATTGGTGGCGAACAGTTTTTCCCAACCCCATGCCCAAAAGGAAAGAAAGTTGTTGATTGCAAGTAGGTTTACAATAGGAAGTATAGGCCATAGGATCTGTTGAAAGATATAAAGCTCGATTGGTGGCCAACGGTTTTACCCAAACTCATGGTGTTGACTATTAGGACACCTTTGCCCCTGTGGCCAAGTTGAATTCAGTTCGTCTCTTCTTATCTCTCGCGGCCCGTAAGAGATGACCACTTCACCAATTTGATGTTAAGAATGCTTTTGTCCATG
This sequence comes from Chloranthus sessilifolius, assembly GCA_021018995.1. Classification (NCBI taxonomy): domain Eukaryota; kingdom Viridiplantae; phylum Streptophyta; class Magnoliopsida; order Chloranthales; family Chloranthaceae; genus Chloranthus; species Chloranthus sessilifolius. Next base: position 170,278,354 of record CM037586.1, read on the forward strand.
GAGTTCTTATAGAGGAGGTTTATATAGCCTTCCTTCCCGGTTTTATTTGTGACAGGGAGAAGGGTAAAGTGTGCCGACTTTGAAAAGCAATTTATAGGTTGAAGCAATCACCAGGGCATGGTTTAAGAAGTTTAGTGATGCAATTGTCGTGTTTGGCTATAAATAAAGTCATTATGATTGCACTTATTTTGTAAAGAGGGGTGTTCGGACCACTACATTTATTGTCTTTGTAGATGACGTTATTGTCACGTTAGATGATGAAGAAGAGATTAGGAGACTCAAATAGTACATGAGTGGAGTGTGTGATATACTTTCTTGGAATTGAGGTTGCCAGGTCAAGGAAAAGTATCTGTAATTCTCAAAGGAAGTATGCTTTGGATTTACTTCTCCAGATTGGTATGTTAGGGTGTAAACCCTCAAAGATTCCAATGGATCCAAATCACAAAATAAATGCAAAAGATGGAGAGCCACTTCAGGATATCCGGATGTATCAAGGTTAGTGGGAAGGTTGATGTACCACACCATCGCTCGTCCAAATCTCCCCTATGTTGTGTTGTGAGTCAGTATACGCATGCTCCACGGACCATACGCTTGGATGCAATGTACATGATTCTTAGATATGTGAAGTCTAGTCTAAGGAAGGGACTATTATATAGCAATTATGGCCACTTTGATGTGGAAGTATATAAAAATGCTGATTGGGCCAGATCTCTTAGTAATAAAAGATTCACCACTGGATATTATGCCTCTGTTGGAGGCAATTTGGTTGTTTGGAACTTTGGAGGGGTAAAAAAATGGGATGTCCAATTCAAGTGCTGCAGCTGAATATAGGGCCATGTCGGAAGGGGCCTGTGAAGGAATGTAGATTAGATTTGTTCTTACTGGTTTGGGAATCAATGTACAACTTCTTATGAACCTCTTGGGAGACAATCAAGTTTACCAAACACATCAGAGAATCCAGTCTATCATGAAAAGACCAGAGCATATTGAAGTTCATTGTCATTTTATTCAAGACATCAATGAGTTTTGTATTCGACAAGTCTTTTCTCATGAACAGTTAGTCGATATTTTCACTGAGGCTCTTGGAAGATCAAGATTACATGAACTTATATCCAAGTCGGGCATGTTTGATATCTATGAACCAACTTGAGGGGGAGTGTTATTGTGACTATTATTATTATTTTTTATGTTTTCGTTGTGATTATTATTGGTGTGTCTATGGGGGGGGGGGGTGTCTATGGTGTGCATATAGTTATTGTAATAAGTTCTAGTAAGTATAAATACTAACAAATGAAGGGTGTAAGGCAACTCAACTTACAACCCTAATTTCCACAACTCGCTCTCTCTCTCTCTCTCTCTTGTTTCTCATCTTCCTCTTCTTTCTAGCCCTAATCTCCCTAAGCTAATAACCCTAATCTAGCTAACTAGGTGATGATGGATGCTATGGAATGAGCGAGACACATTTTTTCAGGGAAAAGCATCATATCCATCGGTGATAATTCAGATGATAGTGTATTAGGTGGCCGAGAGGCTAGGACGTGCTTAACATGTAGAGAAGTGCCATGCAGTGTTTTGCACACTCACTGGAAAGAAGCATGCTCGTGCATTCCTTCACCACCTAACCCACGAGATAGTGTCTGTATGGCTTTAGAACTGTGCTTGATCAAGCTTTTTTTGACAGAAATTACAAGCCGAACACTATTTTGGCTGTGATGGGTGAACATTTTCCGATGATTTCAGCAAAATAGTGTATTATTCTACAAGTACAACATATGTGGATGTTGTGGCTTTATGGATAGGTCCATTACATCACATGGTTTCCTTGTTAAAATTTTAGATTGAGGAAGACTTCCTCAACACTACCATATGGCTAAAAAAGGAAATGGAGCGCCAATGGCACGTCTCTTGTAGAAAACACAGTCAACCAATTTTTTTTTCCAGGTTTCAAGTCACTGACCCATTTTTATTTATATTTATTTATTCTATAGATTGGTCTCTAAAGACCTTGATTATTGAGCTTTTATAGATAGGTATATATTTTTATAACAATATATAATTTTTAAAGATTGATGAAACAGTGATATATGTTGAGGAAGTGGAAGAGTTCAATTATAATTTCTATACACTCATACGAATACGTACTTTTTTATTATACTTTGACACATTTTATAATTGATTTTCAATCTTGCATACTTGGTTTATATTTTATATTGTTTGTGAATGAAATATAATGTTATATAACTGATTATAGGCCTATTTAGATGTAATTCAATTTTATAAATTTATTGAAATTTTTTTAGATTTGTTTTCTTAGTTAGTAAAAAAATTATTATAACTCTTATGATTTACCGATACGATTCAATTTACGAAATCTAAACGATATTGCGATACGATTTAATTTTGCCAAGATTGGTATTGGTCAATACATGTCCTAGTGTGGTGATATTTTAATGCATTCATAAACAGGGAGAAATTTCTTTTAGCAACTAGCGGTCTCAAATCATTTACTTTTTAAATCAAAGTAAGTTTGCCTTGTAGGCACTTAATCTAGATTGGTAGAGTTGCTTCAACCCTCTTCATATGCCCTTACACAGTTGATTAGCCCTTTGGTCAATACTTCTATTGAGAAGAATCCCATATTGGGGTATGGCTTACATGCATGTTGTTCCATCTGTAAAGATCATTTAGGTATATATAGTTGATAGGTCATTATTAAACAATACGAGGTCTGCTACGTTTGGATCTTGTATCGTTTTGAAACATGATCTATCCAGTTCTTTGATGTAACTGCGATTCTTGATTTCTGTCACTTGTAGGTATATATAGGTGATAGTTCATTATTAATGAATGCAAAGCCTGCTATGTTTGGATCTTGTACCATTTTCAATTGGCAACAACTTATTCTGTGCTAAGAATGCAAAAAAGAATGCCGTGGAATGCAAAATATGTTCCATATTCCTATTGAACAAGCAATAACTTTGCCGACTGGCATTCCAGGTACTTGTAAAAGTGAAACTACAGAGCTAGTTGGAGTCCATCTTGTGACATCCCGGATTTTCCTTTACACGAAATTTTCGGAAAAACCGGACCGTCGGCTCGCAGATAACGATCCGAATACAGAACACTTGGTACATTCACACACATATGCAGAAATCAAAGCAAAGATACATATGACAAAACTAAAAATTTTATTTCTATACAGAACATATGACTGAAAGAACTAAAATAAACTACCGGTGATGGCCGACCATCACCTAAACAGTGGTATATAAATATGTACAAAAATTGAATCTCTATAATGTACCAAGCTCAAATCTTAGAAGTCACTGTGCCAAATCCAATTAAGCTTCTTCCTCCAGTAGGAAACTTGGATTTTCCTCACGTTCAAGGTCCCGATCAAGAGTTACACCTGTGACGTATAGTCGGGGTGAGCTAACAGTCTAAGCTCAGTAGAAGAAAAATCAATAACAATTACGTCTTATCATATCAATGCATAGATTCAAACGCAGGTACAGAACATATACGATAACATACGGAAACAGAACATGGATTCCATGACAGATTGAAAAGCGGGAATAGAGCAGATACGATGACATATTCAAAAGCAGAAACCTAACAAATACAATGATACAATTTCAAAAGTACTTCCAATAACAATTTTGAAGGTAATTTCACATTTAAACAAGATTTCCAGAATCTTTTTCGCATCAAAACAGAATTTCAAACTGACTATGTCCAAGTAAAATTTCGCACGATCTTCTATTTCTTAATTCATTTCAGTATCCCAATTTCATGTTCACTGTCAATGTATCACTATTCCGATTTTACGATTCGATTGTATGGATAACCACTGTACCAGTCCATTATCACTGTGTCACTCATTCACTAACTAAATGTCACACGTTCACTATGTATGACGTATGCAATGAGTACTGATAACTGCCGTACCGGTCCACTTATGCATGCTATGCAATGTGTACGGATAATCGTCGTACCGGTCCACTTATGTATGCCATGCACAGTGTACGGATAACCGCCGTACCGGTCCACTTATGTATCTATTCCTATGTTAGGATTCACACAAATACAATCAAATCAATAGACTCTAAGTCACTTTTAGGTTCAAGTCTTAAACTCCGACTCTTAATTTGATAAGTTCCCTCTTCCAAAGAGTTCATGTACGAATCGCTGATTCATAACTTCCAATTGATCAAATACTTTCTACGTACGAATTCCATATGAAACGATGATTCAAAGTCAAACATGTAAGTTGCAGACGTCAATTCATACCAAAATCTCAAATCCCTAGTCCAAGTTCAGAAGTTCAATACTCTTCAAAGAATTCAAGGTTCCTAACTCAAGGCGTTCAAATACTAGTTCAATTACGGTTAGACTTATCACATTTCATTCGATCATACCAAAGAACTACAAATCAAAATCAAAAGATTTTGATTTTCATTCAGAGTTACAAGTTCGATTCCAAGTCAATATAAGCACAACATCATGACATCTATAAATAACAAGTCAAAAATGCAATTTAGCATTGAGTTCCCCTACAATGATCAAATTTAAATTCATATACCTAATTCAAAGGGTTTGACTCTTTTCAAATAAATCAAATACAATCTCAGTTATAGTCAATCACAAGTTCTCATGCGCTCAAATCATATCACGAGAGTCTATAAATCGAAAACAAAGATGAAATCATGCTTGAAGTTTCCCCTACACAAAAAGTTCGACATTCCAAAGATTTCAATATTTCAAATGTAGACAGGTTATATTACGATATTGATGAATCAAAGTCAAAAATGTAATTTGGTATTAAATTTCCCCACCTCAATCCGATGTGGTGGAAAAGTAACCGCAAAGATCCAAAGTCCTCATTGATAGCCTCGATCCTCAATCTATATCACAAATATGATGATGCATTAAGGATTGATTTTTAATCACCAATACTTCGACGCATTTAAGTATTTTCTCAAAACCAAGGCGGAAATGAGCAAGTTCGTGCTAACTTAGAACTTGACCCAACTTCCCGCTCAATTTTGACCTTTAAAACATTTGATTCATGAGATTGTTATTTCACAAAAGTTATAAGGCTTGTTGTCTTCTTTCCAACATCGCGAGAATCACGCCAATCCAAGTTCAGAGCAGAAAGTTACGGCCAAAATATCGAGGCTGTGTCTGCACTTCAGTAAAATTCACGCGCGCGAATTCCAACTCGAGTGAGTGACTCTGTACACTTGCGCGAGCGAGTTTTTTCAGGACTTTTTGGCCTATTTTCTGAAGGAAATTCACCCGCGCGAATTCTAACTTGCGCATGGGAATTCCAGCGATTCAGTGTGTTTTTTCCCCTTTCAAAACCCAAATTTCAAATTTAAACTCCCTTTCTTTTGCACACAATCTAACCAAACCTAAATTAAGTTCAATACATGAAATAACCATGATATTTACCTCCTTAGATTGTGCCCACAACTTCCACAATGATCGTATCGAAGAATCGGCGTTCTTTCGTCGGTTTGAAACCCTTTCTCTATTCTGATCGAAATGGAGTCGAAGATCGATTCTTCTTGATGTATTCAACAAGCCAAAGCTTCCTTGAGTGAAGAAGGAGAATCTAGAGAGAGATCAATGGAGTTTGAGTCTCAAATGCAAAAGAGGGTTTCCGAGAATAGAGCTCTCTCGCTTCTCTTGATCGTAACGGTGCCACGGCCGATGCTCTTCTTGCGGTAATCGACTTAGAAGATGAAGCTTGAGAGGGAGATCAACAACAATGAAGAATGGCAAGGGAAATAAAGCGTTCTTCTCTCTTCTCTTTCTCTCTCTTCTCATTTCTCTTTTTCAAATGAATGAAACTTCCAAAGGAAGTTTCACTTATAAGCAAATGGCTTTTGGTTCGGTGTGAAGCTAGCACACCAAAGTGGTGTATTAGCTTTCATCTAAAGGTCAAAATGAGACCTCTTATAAAATAAAATATTGTGGATTTCAAGTGTGTGGCGTATACTGTGCCAAACACATACACTTAGTCGTGTATTAGTGTTTGAAAAAAAATCGGGTTGTTACACATCTGGTGTGATCAATTTTATTTGGTCTAGGAATTGATTGAGACAAGATGAGATCCCATAACTCTTTCATCCGATTCTTGAGAGGAGGTTCGTGCCTCTAAATTATTCCATCAAAGAACGCATTAACTTTTGTATTACAGCTATCAAACTGAAATGTTATTCGGTTTCTTAATTAAACAATTGATCCTCCCTTATTCCAAGGATCACGCCAAATGACAGTTGGGGATCTATCTCCAATGAGAACACGAATGTGTTTCAAAGCTTCCCCCGAGCTTTAATTATACCTCTCCATGCCCAAGAGCAATCATAAGGTATGCTACAAGTTCAAAGTTCGACATTCATTATATCGGGCTTTCATCCAATTTGGCCATAGTGACTCCTTAACAGTGACCAGTTTCTAAAAGAGCCTCACCATACTAGTTCAGTTTCGATCCTTAACTCAGGGAATACCAAGTCAGCCGTCATCCATGGGCCTACACACTTGGCTCCAACTGATAGGGTGCATTGATTGGGCTAGAGAAGGCCAAACAACAAGAACCTCACAAACAAAGGTTCGATTTTATGGATTACACAATGAGGTAAATGGAATGAAGCGCTCCAAAGGAAAGTCTTCATTTAGGGGACTAGATGAAATATTTGATTTCATTATGTAACCGCTGAAGATGTTATTTTCCGTTACTTTACCTTGCACTAATGTGTAAGGTATATGCATCATTTTTCATCTCCTTCTAGATAATTTATTAAAATGTGTTATATGCTGTTGTGTTTTATTTTGTACATTTTCCATATTCCTGGTAACTACACCCTTGATACTTCAAAATAAGCTAAATTTTGAAGGTGGTTGAATTGCATTTCAAATTATTTTCAGGCGCTCTTGAGAAAGGTGGTGTGGGTGCTCTAGAGCTTGTTGCCATGGACATGAAGGCAAGGTTAGAGAGTTTGAGTATCTTGTTGCATATTCAAACTAAGAAACATGTATTTATTTTTTATTTTTATGTCTTTATTTTGTTCAGGGGTATGTATGTATGTCGTACACTTAGCTACAAAGGTGCTGAATTTGAAGTTGTTGAAGCACCATTAGAACCAGAAATGATGGTATAAGTTCGCCGATCTCGTTGCTACATGATATACATTTGTTGAAGAATTCATTATCTTAGTGCAGATTAGTTGTTTTTCTTAAATTTTTGCTGCATTTTTTTAATCTTCTAAATATAACTAATTTGTGTCCAATATGGATATGAGGGGTCAAACATGGTGATCCGCGAATAGCAGGCATGCAGAATGTCTGCACCATTATATACAAATGTTGAAATATATAGTTATACCAATAATAGAACGTATGTTTAACAGTGAGTTTAGCCCCAAACAGAATTGATTGGAGAAATTCAATGATGATGATTTGTTGGAGGTCTTAGTTGGCGGCTATTGGACAACTTAGTATTGCAATTTAGTAATGTTCATGTTTCTCAATTCAATGCTGGACAATAAACAAGTTTGAGATTGTTGCTCAAAGGACATACGTGTGTGTAAACTGTTCATCGGTACCCATAGAGATGTCATTTACAATGCTTTTGTTTGCTTTAATCTTAGTCGAGATGGAAACAGGCTTAAAACCTGTGTTTGATGTAATGATAGGAATTGGTCTTAGTAACAACAGACACCATTTCTGATGCCTTAGAAGGGGAATAGATAAGTTCTTTCTTGTTCAAATAAACTTCTTTTATACTCAATAAAGGGACATCCGTTTATTTTGTCCTCTTCCCTTTCATGTGCATTGCTAGGAGAAGTGCCCATATGACATTGGATCTTGTTTGAGGTCTGGCTGCAGCAAATTACTCTCTTAGAGTCCCTATTGGTAACTATGGAAAGCGATTACTGTCTGTCGATGTATTCATAAGTGATTTTACTCGTTTCTTTAAACCTCCTAGGTACATGTGAGGATGGATGTATTCACAAGTGTTTTTAGTCATTTCTTTAAACCTCCTAGGTACATGTGAGGCCATGTGCCATTGCTTCCAAAAGTGCCCCCGAGCCTTCTTGAGTTACTAGTTAATGACCTGGATTTTCCATGGCCTTCATATATAAGGGGCATTGTTGATCTGTTGGACTTATCCTGTCCTCTGTGGTATGATAAACTAGGAAGATAATTACGAGAAGGAAAAAAAAAAAACATGAATTTAACCTTATCTCAATTACATAATACACGCACAAAGAGAGAAAAATTCGATGAACTTTCATGAAGAGGAGGCTTCCAACATTAATTTCACTAAATAAAGCTCCTAAATGACCTCAAACACCTTATAACAAATCTAGTAAATAAAGGGAGGGTCAAACTTCCAGGATTCAACACAATCTCGTTCTTTATTACTCTTAACAAATCTTACCTAATCTCACTTTCATACTCTCTCTCTCCTAATGTCCTAAAGAAGAAGCCTATGCAAATCAAACTCCTAATTAACTAAATTTCTATATAAAACTTGCCATACTAATAAGAAAGTAAATAAAACTAAAAGAAAGACACCTATCTTTTTTTTAGCACTTTTACAAAATCTCGCCAAAGAGATCATGCAAACATGATCTCACGTGACATCGTGTCACCTAATCCCCTCACAAAGGAATTTATTCTTCACGGAGCTACTACAAATTAGATGGATAACTTCACTAAGAAAGTCAAAAGAAGTCCAACCACCATTTTTTTTTGTGTACCATTATTTACATCTTGTGAACTGTAACCTCAGCTCACCCCATCTCCTCCAGTCAGAATCCATTGACTGCTTTGAACTAGACGATGGAGATTGTTTTTCGTCCCAATCTTCCACACAAGGGATCTTGAGATCACAGGCAAATGTGATTTTAGGGTCCTCATCCCACAAAGTAACCCCAAAATCACGTGGCACACATCTGTTGGAATGCGATTTCTGGGAACCCTTTCGGACCTGAGAAAATGCTCCAAGTTGGTCACTTGGGACTTAGTTTGTAAAAGGGGTGAATGTAAACTAGCAACAAACAGACTTGCGTAGTTTAAAGTTCAGGCAACAAACATACATTCCAGACCAAACGTTAATAACAAACATACTTGTTAACATTTAAATAATGGGTTATGTGCCACACAAACCTGCAAAACGAATGCCAGTAACAAACAAATTCACTTGACAAAAAATTAATAATAATGCAGTAAGCAAATCTGCAGAAGAGATGTCAGTGACAAATAGACTCACTAACAAATAAAATATCCTGCAAAAAATGGGATGTTAGTAGCAAACAGACCTACTAACAAATATGATTAAATGTGATCGCCACTTACGGATGGTTATCGACGCCGTACAACGTCAGTGATTGTGAGGTTTAGGTGGGGGATTTTGGATTGGACTCCTATTCTAAACACCGGCCTACCGGTTTTAGCAGCTAGGGTTGCCTAAAGTTAACTAATTCGGAAATCTAACCTAGATGATGTAAATTTAAAGGGGTATGTTGGCTCGTTATGCGCGGGAGGATCGAACCTTTTCCCGAGTACCCTCCGTTGGCTCTTTTGGGCAAATCGGTTTAAAGGCTATGATGTTTTGAAATATGCAAGAGTGGTGTGGACCTAATTGGCGCTAGAGTTAAGAAATTAGAACGAGTATCCTAAGGGTAGGCTCTAGGGTTAGCCTTATCCTCTTCGGAAAGTGCGAGAAGCAAAGTAGAAGGGCCATCCCCAACTAGAACGCTTACTCAGCGAATTTTCTAGAAGAAGTCGAAGTTCTAATCCCAACGTTTAGAGTTCAATTTTTTCTAATTCGGAATTTCAGAGCCAACCTTGAAAATTTTAGAGAGAACAATTGAATTGAATGTGTGAAAAATCGAAAGGGGAGGGGCCTTTATATAGGGTATCAGGCTAATTATACTTTAAAACACCTGCATATAATTGGATTTATACTCATAAAATTACGCTCATAACTTGGATTATATGCTATAATTCGAGTGTACAAATAAAAACGTGGCTAAAAACTCGGCTCCACGAGTCATCCCAGTTAGACTCTAAGCCGGCTTCTCGAAGGAGTCGGGTCAATTATACGCATGGAGTTATGCGTAAATTGAGTTATACGCATGGGATCATGCGTATTGTTGCGGATCGGGTCAGCTGGGTACTATAAGTTGGCGCAAATTATGCGCGTGGGGAGCCGCATACAATTCAATTATACATATGAAAATATACGTATAAATACAATTATACGCAATACCCGTGCGTATAACTGCAGTCATGGCCTGAATTATACACATGAGGCCATGTGCATAATTCAATTATACGCATGAACTCATGCGAATTATACGCATGGCCTCATGCGTATAATTACCAAAGGGGAGAGGTTTAGGTCTGACAAAAGGTTGGCTTTTTTCGGAGTTTCAGGTACCAGTGGTCGCATACTAGAAACAATATATGTATTCTCGAAAGGCCGAAAATGGGGTGTCTACAACATGCCATCCAAACATGATTTTAGGTTCCCTTTTTATGATGTGTGCCACGCGGAAAAAAAATGACCATCTGATGGTACGCAAATGATCTCAAGATCGATTGTGTGGAGGATTGGGACGAAAAATGATTTCTATCGTTTGATTGAAAGAGGTCAATGCATTCTAGCTGGAGGAGATGGGGCGAGGTTATAGTTTCATAGGGTGTAAATAATGGTACCTTTTTTCACTTTTATGAAATCTTGCAAAAGAGATCGTGCAAACACAATCTTATGTGTGTACTTAAGTGTTCACGTGACATCATGTTTCTTAATCCCCTTAGGTGAGGTAGTTAATGCTTCATATCACGTAAAGTATTTACCTGATATGGGCCTCTACCAAATCTCTAGTTGGTCTTTATTGTCTCTCTCCCACTCTTTTTCCTTACCCTCTTCCTCACATTCTTCTCCGTGCATTCATCCCTTTTGCTGTTATATATCCTTGTTCGTGATTCGCCCCTAACCCCATCAGAAGTTAGAATCCTGTCTTTTGCTCTTGTTTTCCTCCATTATAGAGGCACTTTTTTACAGGGGTATCACTATGAGGTTCTTTAGGATCTTGCTCATTTAATGTGCTCAATGGGTACTTGTTTGACTAAGAAGTGATGTACTCCGAAAGAATGATGAAGACAAGATTTTGATATTGTCCATCCTTTTCTTCTAAATCACAATATGCCTCATTTTGGGTAATCTTATTGGAAAATCAGAAAAAGATCTCAACCCCTTAATTGACAAGATGGAATCATTTGAGAGGAAGTATTGGCATTTGAAGTTTCGTCTCTAGTATATTATAATTCTTTTCCTTCCTTGCTGATTTCACTGTGCAGGAAGATTTACTTTTCCTTTTGGTCTTTTTGTGGTCTGTGCACTCTGAACCTCAGATGAGTGATACTATTGAGTCAAGGTATCACTCTTCATCAGGGATATCATGGAACTCATCTTGGGTTTCGGTTCCTTCGGTAGGTGATACTATTGAATTCATTGCCAAAAAAGTTCTCGACTCTGTTGCAGGTGGGATAGAAAAATAAATATTCCCAAACAATTAGGTGACTGATTAGAAGTAAAAATCCTAATAAATTATTTAAACATTCTTAGCATTATCATCATCGACATCATCATTTCCTTGTCCCATCTATTTAAGGTCTGGTGTAATATGACATGCCATAGGGATTTGACTGGGTTTTTACAGCTGGCTGTCAAGCTGAAGCCAACCCTCATTTTCATACAGGCTTGAGACCGGCATCGGTGGGGATAGTTGACTAACTTTCTACAACTCGTTGGGTGCTTTTCGATCTGATGCTACCCCTGTTCCTTTCATCCGAGCATGGGTCCAACATCGGCAGAGATTGTTTTAACTGCCTTCACCCATAAATAAATTTGTTAAGATGGAGCAAGCCTTTTGACCAATTATCTCTACTTCTAATCTCTATTTATACTAGAGACAATCAAGATTATAAGATACAACTATAAGGGATTCAATGCTGTGAATCATAAGAGCTGTTACGCATAAGGCTTGATAAACTTGACGTTTTGTCATTGCAAGAGACTGACCACAAAATTCAGCGTGGGGATCCCATTTGAATATCTTGCAACCACAACTCTCTTATGGTTGTCCATTGAAACAAGACAAAGTGCTCTATCTACAGGAGCCTACAATGGAATCTGAGACTAAATTCTGATTGCCAAATGACAAAGAGTTGTTGACTTGTCTCAAAATATCCAGTCATTTGGCTTCAAATGAGGGAAAGAGGGTAAAGGCTTCTGAACTTGCAACATCACAATTGGAGCAAGCTGCTTCCCCAAGAACTAAGGAGGGTGCACCTACCAAACAGAGAAACACCCAAGTACTCTAAACGACCTAATAAAGTGCGCACCCCTGTGAGTCAAACGTGTATTGTGGAAGGTGGTTGAACGATCCAAGCTCTCCTTGTTAAGGATAAGCCGCCATTTGGGGAACTATTGTAAAATTTTCACCCATCAGTTTGAACACCAGATAAGGGTAAACCATCTATGACTGAAGGTAATCAATGGTTAATTTCTTATAAAAGCTGCAGTTCAAGCAAACACAGTTACACCACCACCTTCAGGGAAGCCTTCTTACTCACTAATCTCCGTACAAGTCGAAATGTGGATTAGTGTGTGACTAAGAATGATCGAGTACAGTCTGAGTTGAGATAGGGGGTGTCTTCTTAAACGAGAATGGGGCCAATTTTCTTTCTATTTCGAGTGTTGTGGGTACTATGAGTACTTTATATATGGAAGCAGAGGCTCTTTAAATTGGTTTATATCATTTACATCATATCTCTCCAACTTATGCTTTGGGGGGATTCCTTCAGCAATATCATGTGAATAAAAAAGGAATCTTAGCCTGCATGGAAGGATGTGATAAAGTGTAGATAGACGCATGACTTCCTAACAGAATTGGAAGTGTTTTGAATTATTCAAATCCAAAGGGATGAAAATTCTATTGTAGAGGAGCTAGCAGTTGCTTCAGGTACCTTACGTTTGCCAATACACATGTATTAGTATTGATGAGGCCAAAACCGATACATATTGATGACATATATCAGTATCGGTTGCTACTTTAAACCATGTTTTGTATTGCGCTTTTATTTTTGTTTATTTGATAACATCTAAATGCTTGTAGACAAAGCTAACCATGATCAAATAGGGGTGGAAGATGGGGGTTGTTAATGAGTTCAGCATGGAAATCAATCATTTTGTGGGTCCTGTTGGATCTCTATTAGCGTTTGGTGCACTGACCACTGAGACTAAATACTTTTCGATTGGAACCAATTTCCTTCCCAACTGTGGATTAGAGGGGACTCCTTGAATACCACTAGTCTTCATTACGATTTGAACCCTCGTTGGCCACTCTTCCGAGGCAAACGAGATCAGTTATGTGCTTGAGTCCTCAATGTTAAGAAGTTTTCCTATATTCATCATCAGGAGAACGCCCGTCCAAAGGAGTTCAAATGCATAACTAAGTCAAGAATGGTATGTTTTGTGAATAATAATCAAGGGTTCCATGAATTTTGGACTTTTCTAGCCAAAACTTGTTTAAGGACTCTGTTTTACTTGCTTCCTGATAAAAAATTTACACGAAAAAATTGATAATTTGGAAGATAAATTTGACATGCTTAGTTTCTGTAATAAAAGTTTCTAAAATTGGAATGTACTAATGGGTATCTTTTATCTAGGGTGCTGCTCTCTGTAATCTCATTCCTGCTACCGCTCCTGCTTTCAGACCCAATTTGCTAACATCATCATCTATCACTGTTGTTATTCTATCAAGATGCCTTCAACTTACTCCATCTTGTACTTGTACATAGCTTGTGTTACTTTTTAGTTTGAAATATTCAATATTTGAAAACTCAATCGCATAAGTTAATATATACACGATTTATTTAACAATTAACATACATTCATATTTTAAATTCTTCAATTTTATTTTATGCAATCGCTCGCTAGGTGCTCTCGCTTCCTAACTCTGTAAGAATTGCTGCTTCCCGGCTTCCACAATGAAGCTTTCTGCAGCTAAGTGTTGGATAGTTTGGAGTTTATTTTGTGTAGAGTAAAATATGTAGAATGCCAAACCTAGGTAGTTGCTAATTTCTTTCGAAAATTTCTGTAAAACATTTATTATTAAGATATTTTATTTGGTTTGACAGGTAAGGATAGTTGAGTTCTCTTTGATTAAGAAAATTTGAAGGTTGAGTCTGAAGCGATACTTGCCTTCATTTTTTTTTTGACATTGGATTTTCTCTCATTTCTAATTTTCCGTGAAACTTTTTGTTTTTTTTCAAAAGTGTTTTTCTTTTGCAGAAAGACTAAAAATATCTAATTCCCGTTTTCATCAATTTGGAATAAATTTTGCAAAGTATATCAATAAGAGGGATTGCATTTTTCTTATATAAAATTTTATGAGAAAGTTACCTTTTATTTTCTGTATGCTGTCGGCCCTTTGTTTGAAGTAAAGAGAAAGGAAGCCACTTGAGCCTTACCCAGATGACCTTTTACTATCCCTTGACTTTATGTCACTGGAATATAATCACCAAATTTTGTTTCTATTGTTATACCACCCACTCACTTGCAGCATTTTTGAAATCAAATTATACCTCGATCATTTACTTCAATTTCTGCTATTATTAGTGCCTATTATTAATTGTGGCATTTTGCTGCACGCTGTCTAAATTTGGTGAATCATTTGGTTCTCAGGATATGTATAAACGCGCAGCAGAATTTTGGGCAGAGTTACGGGTCGAATTACTGTCTGCAAGTGCATTTCTTACTGAGGAGAAACCCAATTCTAGTCACTTATGGCGATTATACTGGGCAAGCCATCAGGTAGAAGATTTTCTGTGCCTAGATTTTTTTCTTTAATGTGTTTGGACTTACGTTATGTTCTTTTCTTTTGTTTTTTATGCTGCTTCGTGTATTCTGGCAGCGTTTCTTTAGACATATGTGCATGTCAGCAAAGGTGCCTGCTGCTGTGAGGTTGGCTAAGCAAGCGCTAATCGATGATAAATGTGTCGTCATTGGTCTTCAAAGTACAGGAGAAGCTCGAACTGAGGAAGCTGTGTCAAAATATGTGTGTTTCTCTTGTTTCGTAATTGCTTGCATGTGTGGTTACTTTTTTTTTAGTAAAATTTGTGCTCTTTGGTTGTGCTTCTTTAAATAGTTTGATTTTGTATGTCGTCTTGAAATAGGGTCTTGAACTGGATGACTTTGTTTCGGGTCCTCGAGAACTTTTGCTTAAACTGGTGGAAGAAAACTATCCTTTGCCTGCGAAGCCTGAATCTTTACCAGGTTTATGATCTAGATATGTAAGTTGGGTTGTTAATAAATGCTATTCTTCTGCATGCTTCAAGTAAACTTTTCTTTTCATGTGTTGTAGGTGATGAAAGCGTTAAAGAGCTTCAAAGAAAGAGGCACTCAGCAACTCCTGGTGTTTCTTTTAAAGGAAGAGTGAGAAAAGTTGCCAAATGGAAAGCTGCAAGTGATGGTGAAAGTGATGAGGAATCCCAAAGTGAGTTTCATATGACCATCGCTATGGTCATACCTAGTGCATTCATATATCTCGCCAGTCAAAATGAGTGATACGCCGGAACATATTGTCCCTGTTTTTAAAACATAAGAGAACTAATAGCCATGGCTATTACAAAAAATTACGATTGTAAGCAGTAGGTAGTGGTGGAGTAGAGTAATGGCTGGTGGGGCTATTAAACCGTGCCTGGTGCTCAGGGCTGGTGATTGGCTCTGCGGTAAGTGTTGTAATGTCAATTTTCGTCGTCGCTCGGTATGCCATCGTCATGGCTGCGACGCCACCCGATCGCTGGGCAAAATCGTTGCATTCGCAGATGATCGGATTCCGGTACCGAGGATAGAGAAACATACTATTTTAAATGAGTCTCATGTTCGTGATATTCATCGGGAGTGGTCGATAGTCGCAAGGAAGAACAAACCAGTTATTACATCTTCCCTGGGTTCTTCTGACCACCCGCCCGGCAAGTCGGATGCCCGTGTTGTGACTCAGGGGCCGGTTTTGTCGCCTCCGAGAGAACCCTTGAATAGGGATGAACCGATCAGCTGCTGGTCTCTCGGCCTACCACACTTTCGCTCTCTCGCCGCTAATTTGAGACATCAGTGGGTGGTCATTGATGCCAATATTGATATGCTATCTCTGTTGTCTATACACAGATGGATTAATTATAACTGGAAGCTCTCAGAAATGCCTATGACTTTTGCTATTTCCTCTTCTTTGTTCCTTTTGCGGTTCGGATCGGAGGAAGACGCCTCGACTATTTGTCTCATTAAGTCAATAAGCAGTTCCTCATTGACGGATGCCCGATTGTTTGTCGTCGGTGGGAACCTCTCGTGGGCGAGGTTCAAGTTCATGAGGAGGAGGGGGTCTGGCTACGATGTGGTCGCTTTATCCGGGTCGATCGGCGCTCGGCGGACCTCTGGATCACGTCCCACGTGCGCATCCTCGTGGCGGTCGATTTGCTCGATCAGATCCCTCGTATCATCGACGTGCCGGTTGACGGCCACAGTTGTCAACTCGTGGTTGAACTCGCCCGACGGGAGCAGATTATCGTCAAGCATCAGCCGGTCGAATTGGCTTCGGGGGCCTTGACCTTTGGCGTTGACCTCGTAGATCCTCCAATAATAATTGTTCAGGCACTGTCTGATCTTGTCTGACATGGAGGGGCTACGCCGGATTGAATTTCGACGGGAGGCGCGAAGGGGAGCCCTTGTGCCCACTCATCTCTTCGACCCCGCCGGCGGGGGATGATGTCGCTTTCTGAATCGCTCATTCCTTATCGGCTGAGGGTCTGGAGGGGGTTTCTGGTGGTGTGGCGACGATCGGTGTACCAGCGAGGACTTTCGCGACCTCGGGGCGATCTATGACCCCGATCACTTCGCACTTTGATCCGGATTTCGTACACCTGCAAGGACAGAAAGTAGGTGAGAACAGGGGACTGACGGAAGTGTCGAACGAGGTAGGTTGCCGTACCTGGGATCCGATGGAGCTCGAGGTAGTTGGCTTCCTCTCGAGGACTGCTGCTTCTGGATACAAAAAGCTTGTTTGGGTTTATCTAAGAAGGAGACGATATAGGGTGGTACCTCGGGAGCGAGAAGGCTTGTGGAGGCGACACGTTGCCTGATTCCGGAAGTCTTTGGAGGGTCAGCGAAGAACTCGAAGGGTTTTGACCACATGACTGAAGGCTGGAGGGGTTTTAAGTTCGTCAAGGGGGGAGAGACATGTGGTATGGTGACGTGGCCTGCTTCGACAGCTCCCGGGGCCGACACGTGCTATGAGAGTGAAGGCCTCGTCAGTTGGGTCTTAAGTTGCTTTGAGGTCCCGGTGGGTTTCCCCGGGTTAGATTTGAATGTCCTTTATGCCCGGATTTAACGATCGGGTCGACTTTTACCCCTATTGAACCCGGTTTGTTGGGATCTGCTTCTCGGCTGTGGATCGACCTGGGAACTCGACTTATATCCCAGCATGATGCAGAGGAGACCCGCTCCTCTATTTTTGATGGTGAGCTCCTGAAACTGGGAATGACTACCGACAGCGGCCCGGAGGACTTCCTGTGGTGCAGAACTTCCCCCGGGGATGACGATACGGCCGTTCGTGATGAGGGAGAGTCGGCAACTACTGGGACAGAGTTGGTGCTTCATAGGGGGATCTGGCCAGACACGGGTACTGTCGTGCCGAGGCGTCTAATGGTGGATGATCGGCAAATTTAACCTTATCCAGATCAATTGGAGTGTGGAGAGGCCCAGGATTCTGAATTGGTGATGGAAATTGATCGGCTGATCAAAGTAGGGCAAAACCTCGGGATGACGTTTAAGGGATCCCAGGCAGAGTTACGAGAGGTGTTTCGATCGATTATCACGTGCCATCAGACTAGCAAGAGAAAGCGGCGGGGTGGATCGCGGGAGCTTGCACGGCTACATTGGGGTATGTCGGATGGGAGAAGGGAGGGGGAGCTATGACCGACTTCTGTCGTTTTGGGCGGGCTTTAATTTGGTGCGATTATGAAGATGTTATCATGGAACGTTGGAGGCATCAGCGATCGGCTAAAGCGGTCAAGGGTTAAGCAGGCGATCGCGGCATACAAACTTGTCGTGCTTACCCTCCAAGAAACTAAGTGGGGAAGCTGTGTCAGAAGGAAGGTTGCTTCGATCTTGGGGGGGGGGGCAGCTGGGACTGGATCAGAATCGATTCGATCGGCACCTCCGGAGGGATTCTTGTGGCTTGGTCGTCGGTTCTGTTTGACAAGGTGGATTAGGAACTGGGGTACTTTTCGGCTTCTGTGGTGCTGCGGGACAAAGTGTCGGGGAAATTTTGGAGTTTTGCGGGCATCTACGGACCGACGACGGACCGAGAGAGGGGGAACTTTTGGTTCGAGCTGAATGCTTTGGCTGCTCGATGGGATTTCCCACTCTGCTTGGCTGGGGACTTTAACGCTATCAAGTGGGATTTCGAGAAGCAGGGTGGCCCTGCCAATCTTCGGGTCATGAGCGATTCAACTCCTTCATCGCGGACTGGGGCTTATTCGATATCCCGCTCAGGGGGGCCAGATTTACGTGGTCTAGTATGCAAGATTCCTCGTCTCTCAGCAGGTTGGACAACTTTCTTTGTTCTACCGAGTGACTTGACATTTTCCCGGGTGCCCGATTGGAAGTGTTCGCTCGTGCCATTTCGGATTATCGGCCTATTCTCACGTGTGAGTCTCGTGGAAGCGGACCGTCCCCTTTCCGCTTTGAGAATATGTGGCTAATGGATGATGCTTTTCGGGGGGAAGGTTTGAGGGTGGTGGGCGGAACCGGTGACGAATGGGACGGCTGCTTACTGTTTCATCACTAAGCTTCGTCAGTCAAAGGATAGAATTAAGGTCTGGAATAGGGATGAGTATGGAAAGGTGCATGTTAGAAAGGAGGCTTTGCTTTCAAAGCTGGAAGTGTTAGATAATGTGGAGGAGACCAGAAATCTTTCGGCGGACGAGAGGGAGCCTAGAATGCAAATAAAGGCGGAGTTCAGTGACACTTGTAGGGCCGAGGAAGTTTTTTGAATGTAGAAAGTGAAGGCTCGGTGGTTCAAAGAGGGGGATGCCAACACGAAGTATTTCCATGCGGTTGCAAATGCTCGCAATAAATCGAAGTATTTGAGGAATATCATAGTGGATGGGGTGGCGTACACGGGTCATGATGAGGTGCGGGATAATATCGTAGATTTCTACGAACAATTGTACACTGATGAGGGTCTCTCGAGACCGGTTTTGGATGAGCTGCAGTTCACATCCATTTCGGACGAGGTTAGTAGGGGCTGGAATGTACATTTACGGAAGACGAAGTGTGGTCCGCGATCAGATTTGGGGGCAGCAATAAATCGCCGGGGCCGGATGGGTTTATCATGGAATTCTACCGCACGTTCTGGGAGACTATTAAGGCGGATATGATGGAGGTTTTCCACGAGTTTCACTCCACTGGTTTTATCGGGAGAGCATTAAACTCTACCTTTATTACCCTCATTCCCAAGATACATGGGGCTGAAAATATTTCCGACTACCGACCGATCAGTCTGATCAACTGTGTTTACAAGATTATTGCCAAGGTGTTGGCCAACAGGCTTAAGTGGGTGATGGGCACCATCATATCAGGCAATCAGGGGGCTTTCGCTCGTGGTAGACATCTTATAGACCTTGTGGCAGTAGCTAATGAGACCATCTACTTGGCCTATGCTCTTCGTAGGCCGGTTGTGGTCTGGAAGGTGGACATGGAGAAGGCTTATGACCGAGTTAGCTGGGGGAATTTAGAGTATTTGCTTGAAAGGTTGGGGTTTGGTGTCACTTGGAGGAAGTGGATGCGCGGGTGCTATTCTTCTCCGTGGTCCTCGGTGTTGATAAATGGGACAGCGGTCGGGTGTTTTAAGAGTTCCAGGGGTCTCAGGCAAGGTGACCCTCTATCCCCTTTCCTTTTTAATATGGTGGGGATGGCTTTATCCGGACTGATTGGCGCACAAGGGTATTGGGTATGCTTACTGGCATCATAGTTGGAGATCATGGGAGATTTATTACGCACCTTCAGTATGCGGACGGTATGATTTTATTTGGGAAGGCTGATGTGACGGAACTCCGCGCTATGGCTGATGTTCTCTCGGTTTATGAGGCGGTGTTGGGCCAACAGGTTAATCTCCTTAAATCAATTGTATCGGGTATTAGGGTGGAGGATGATTCGCTGACTTCCATGGCTGGTTCGGTTGGGTGTGGCATTGAGGGGCTGCTCATTAGATACCTGGATATGCCCCTCGGGATCAGAAAGCCCACGAGCCGCGATTGGCTCCCGGTGGTGCAGAAATTTGAGCAGCGATTGTCGTCATGGAAAGGCAGGTTGCTGAGCAGTGGTGGAAGGCTGGTCTTGGTTAAAGCGGTGCTTTCGTCGATCCCCATTTTCTTCATGTCCATGTTTAGGTGCCCTGCTAAAATTCTTGATCGATTGGAGCGTATTCAAAGGTCGTTTTTTGTGGGAGGGGGCAGGTTTGAACAGGCGGTATCACCTCGTCAATTGGGACACGTGCCAGCTGCCTATCGCTTACGGGGGGTTGGGGAACCGGAGTCTCAAGAGAACTAATTTGGCGATGCTCGGAAAGTGGATTTGGAGAGCGGAAAGGGAGGAGGAGAGGGATAGTCTCTAGTGGTTGGTTTTGTGCGACAAGTATGGACTCTCATGGGGGAGTTGGGGGATTGGTTTGTCTACCCACAGGAATACCTCGCCGTGGTGGAGAGATATCTCTCGTACTTGGGAGAATTTGGTTAAAGGGGTGCAATACAGCTGGGGGTATGGGTCTCGCATTCGCTTTTGGGAAGATCCGTGGTTGGATGTGGGTCCGCTCAGAGCTACATTCCTGGATATCTACGCCCTTTTCTCGAACCCGGGTGGTAGGATTGATGAGTTCGTTTCTTTCGATAATGGGAGGAGTATTTGGGATGTAGTCATCAGAAGGCGCCTCAGGGACAGTGAGGTGGGGAGCTATTTGGACTTGCTGAGTAGGTTATATGCGGCGCAGTGGAACAATTTAAGGGTTGATCAGAGGATTTGGGACCTGAATCGAGAGGGGAAGTTCAACGTCAAAGCACTATACGGTTGGTATTCGCACTGGCCGCTTATAAGTTTTGATGGTAAATGGTTGTGGAGGGAATCCATTCCTCTCAAGATCAGGTTCTTCGTTTGGACGATGTGTAAGGATAAAGTACTTACCAGGGACCAGTTGATTCGGAGGGGAAATGACGTCCCGACTGCGTGTGTTATGTGTTCCGATGGGGAGGAGTCCGCTGCCCATCTCTTCCTTCATTGTCAAGTGGCTGTTGAGGTGTGGGGAGCCATACTAAAACCTTTCAATATGTCCTAGACAATGTCTAAGTCTCCTTACCTGCTCATGCTGAGCTGGGAAGCGGCGATGGTGAAGGGGGGGGGGGGGGGGGATAGGGGGTCTGGAGGGCGACGATGTTCACCGTTTTGTGGTGTTTATGGTGCGAGAGGAACCGTAGAATTTTCTAAGACAAAACCAAACTTGTCAGAATGGTTATTCGGGCGGTCTCAGAGCTCGTTACTTTCTGGGGCGTGTGTGGAGGGGATGGGGGCAGCAGCTGCATTTTTCTTTGGGACCCGGGTTAAGGGGGTATGCTTGTGGGAACTTGGGGACCTGTGTGGTGGTGTTCTGTTTTGTTGTCTGCTGGTTTTTTTTTGGTTCTTTGTGGCAAGATTGTATTCGGTTTCAGCGCCTTGCTGGTTTTAATATAATCTTTATTACTGATATAAAAAAAAAAAAAAAAATATATATATATATATATATATATATATATATATATATATATATATATATATATATATATATATATATATATCTCGCCAGACACTTTAATGAACTTAATGCTCTCTTAGGGTATTGTAGGACTTGTGAGGCAGATAATCTTTTTGAATGCTTGAAACTTGGGGTTGATGTTACAAATATCGACTTTCTTATTTTGATTCATCTCCATTGAGCAACTCTATTATGCACTAGTTAAGTCTGGTGATGTCAGAGAAATCTAGGTTCCGGATTTTTTCTCTACCAGGTTTTCAGAGAGGAAAGCTTCAAAGTTCTTGCAAAGGCTTCATAGAGAAACCTCTGATAACCTACAACAATAAGTGACGTAGAATTCTAGATGTCCTCTGCAAGGGCTTTTGAATATAAACACTACAAAGTTACTTTCTTACTCACTATAAAAAACTCTTAAGTAGACTCTCAAAGAAAATGTATATAACTAGAAATTGTTAATACGTAATCCTATTAATAAAAGCATAGCACAAATCTCAGTCCTAATATTGTGAAGCTAAGCAAAATTAGCAAATGCCTAAGTTACTGTTAAAGTTCATTTTTTTCAATTACTAAATTGATAAAGTAAACCTTTTAATGTTAGAGTTTTGAAAGAACTTCTGAATTATTATTCTAGCCTCTGAAGAGCAGATACCATAGTTCTGACTTTTGAATAATGTAAGTCATAGTCCAGAGTGCAAATTATACCCTCAAGAAGGTTAGGGCATTTTGGTTGGAAAGGACTCGACCTAAATTACAGATTTTTGTGCTTTTCCTTGTCAAACTTCTTCCTCCAATTTGATTTCACCTTCAACTTCTTCAGTGGGCTGCCTAATGGCCAAGCTATCAATGGGCCAAACTGCCCTACAAGCCTAACCGCACGATTGGCTAATAGTAACACTGCACCATCACATTTGCACCATTGCTTGGCTTGTACCTGACCCGATATGAGTGAGGGCTGGGCTAGAGGCCTGGGCAGGACAAGGCAGATAAGGCCGATCTTGGGCTTAGCCTTGGCACTTTAGGACCAAGCTAGGACATACCTTGTCCCGACCCGAGCCCAGTCTGTTGACAGGCCAAATTATCCCACAATCCTTCTTGTCTAGGATTGCCGATCGTGGCAAATCTTGATCCGTTTTATTCTTGGATGAATCTCTTTCTTAAAAAAATAGATTACTTTTTGAAGGCCCTATGAAGAAGACTCTCTATGCTTAATAAGTAAATGAGATTCTGTTGCATAGGAAGAAATTCTTGACCTCGTCACAATATTTAGGCAAATCTTCATCATAAAGTTAAGAGGAGCACCATTTCCTGTATGTTACTCTCCTCATGACCTTGGTCAGCCTCTTTTCCCCCTTCAACCACATCTTCTTCATCATAGGTTGCATCTCAGCAAGTATGGGTTCATCTTACTTTCCCAAATTTTATATTCTTCCTCAATTATCATCATCACCTTCTGCGATAAAATTCAAAATGTGGAAAATTAATCCACCTCCATTTCTTGTCTTGATTATGCTCATATAAACTTGATTCTTATTGTTCGCGCTTGGGGCATTTGTTTAACCAGCTCATCATACAATGCGCGACACACTTTTTTTGGACAGCCCCACTACAATTTGAAGTTCTTCCACCTATGCGGTCATAAAACTTGTGATACTTGATCCTGCTCTCGCTCTTCAGTGCTCACGCTCATGCTCTTCACAGCTGTTGCTCTTCAAATCTCTTGCTCCTCACAACTCCTGCTCGTCATTGCTGTCACTCCTTTTTTTCTCATTCTCTTTTGTCAGAAGTTGTGCTTTAAAATTTTTTTGCTATCTTTAAGTCGTTCTAAATTTTTTTCAGTTGCATCAAATTAACTTTATATATGATTATTATTGATCAATAATGTCCTCAAAATTCAAAGATTCTAAAACTATTATGTTTTCAGAATAAATGACATACTTATTATTTTTTGTCTGTTTAGCTTGTTTATTGTTGTTTGCTAGTTGTTATTTGTTACTTTATTCTTTCAACCCACAATTTTACATAATAGTTGATACTATTGAGTATATAATCACTTTTTTATAATAATTTATTATTTTTCACACATTTGTCATTTATTATAATCTCTCTACATAATACTATAATAACTAAAATAAATTGCAACATTATTGAACCTCACCCTCTAGGCTTTGCTTAATCCCCTCCTAGGCCCCCACTTAGCTTCCAAGAGGTCCACCTCCTGGGCTCTGCCTAGCTCCTTTAACAACTATGCTCGCACCCTTGTTCAATTTATTATTTTTCATCTATCTATCATTTATTATAAATCCTCCTCACTGCCTAGGCTTCATTTAAGCCCCGCCTAGCTTCCAGGGGGGTCTGCCGCCTGGGCCCCATCAAGCACCTTTAACAGCTATCCTCCTTAATTTGTCCACTCCCAAAGTGAATAGGGTAGACTTGGATCGGATGAAGATGTTTGCTGATTATTTATGTGTTTATTTTTTGATCGGTAACCAAAAAAATATACTAAGGAGAAAGCGAATACAAACTGTGAGCCGTAATGAAAGACTAAAGAACAAAAGGAACAAACAAAACAACATAGAAAACAAATATCGAATAAAAAAAGAAAGGAAACCTCCAAGCTCACCACCCAAAGAAAACCCACCCACAGCCACAATGACAGCCTGAAACCATCCTAGGATTGTTCCCTCATCAACCGAAGGTGAATTAGTTATCAATCAGGTCCTCCCATATTTCAAGCAGGTCACAAGCCCCGTAGCCGTTCCATTCTTATCAAACGCAACCCAGCTGAGCACGAGATCTCTGGATGCTCTCATAACCATAGCTGTTCGGTCCATTTTGTCAAGCCACAGCCCATAATTTTGCAAACAAAGTTTCCCTTCAAAGTGCTCCTCTAAATCCTACGAAGACATTTCCGTCCATGACCGCAATCGACTCGTCACACCCAACAAATGCCAAAGGTCCTCATCCCCATACCCCATTAATCCCTAGCCACCTAACAATGCATGAACTATGAAGAGATAGTTAGCCAATTCCTCCTGAAGGCACATGACACAAACATTCCTTATCATTTTCCCCCTTTTAATCAGTTGATCAACTGTCAGAATACTACCCCACTGAAGGCTCCATATAAAAAACCGTACTCTTGGAGGAGTGCATGCTTTCCATAACCTAACCCAGCTATGGCGAATCAAAGGCTGCCTCACCAAAAAGTGATTAAAAATTTCACCGGAAAAACCCTCTTGATTCCTAGTTCCATAACCGACCATCTTCTCCCGCCTGATTCCTATTTACCAATCGAATTACATCTAAAATTTCAGTAAGCAAGCTCATCTCTTCGTCCCTTGAATTCTGCCGCAAACGAATATCCCAGATTTTGGCACTCCCAACCCAATTGTTGGATGATTTGATATCCTAATCCCCTAACTTTGTCTCTTCACACAGTGGGAACCCACCTCTTATTCATACATCATCCTTTGTGGATGTCGTTTAGGGGAAGGCCTCCTCTAGGCTCTGGCTCTTCGGAAGGCCATTCTGGGTCATCGTCATCGTCACAACCTTATCCAATATATTTGGGTCGGCTTTTTGAGTCTTATTTCTCCACTTGTTTCCAATCAGCTCTAGCTCTCTGTACCATTCTGGGATGCCTTGTTTTAATATATCTGAGGAAGGAAAATAGATTCTATGGGTGTTAAAAGAAGGGTATGTGTGACTTCGCCAAATTCACACACCGGATCAATGTGCTCACTTGGAGACATTACACTACCATCACATATCCATTATCATAATTATGTCAATTAATCCATAAAGATCCCATATAAACGCAACGGAAAAACAACTATTAAAAGCACACACATAAATTTTCTTCCAACAATTTGACTAATCACAAAGACATAAGTAATTAACTAACCATATACGAAGGTAACAGTAAGATCATGAATTACCATAAGTTTAACCACTTAATGACTAGAATTAAAATTAATATCAAGCCACAGTTCAACCATTAATATAAACCTGTTCATAAATAAAATAGAGAATCTGAAAGGAAAGGCTTAAAGTCCTTTCTAGTGCGTAAAGAAAAACCTAATTAACTAAGCTTCAAATCCTTCTTCGCTCAAATTTGGATTTCCATCAATCAATGATACATCTACATCATCCACTCCACGTATAGTTGTACTCTCTGGAATCCCAAATAATTGGTCAGTTTTCCAAGTAAACCGGTATGAACCAGACATGACGAGGCTAATAGAAAAGGTCTATAACTCAAACCAACTCATAAAAGCAATCAATAACAGAGATATAACATGTGACATAAATGATAAGTAAAACAATAAAATGAAACGGAAACATAACATTTAATCTAAATAAACTTTTTGGCTTGGGTCTCTACCCTAGTTTCATATGTGGTTATTTTAATTGTGCATTTAATGCTCATGAATCGGTATGCATAATGGACATGATTATCTCTTTCTAATCATTATCCTAATCTTCTCTTATCCTTCGATTAGTATCTACGTTAACCTTCGCATAACTTCTCTTCAGTTAAGTTGTAACCTTAAAAGTAAAGACCTCATATCTCTTCAATCTTATCATTAATGCATGGATGCATAACTTTTCTTGTCATTCTTATTCATGTTAATTCCTCTAGCATAAACCCATGGAAATTCTATCGTAATCATAGAAATGTTTTGCTTTCATGTGTCATGTTGTAAATGTATCTTTTGACTTTTATGGATGCCATGAATGTACATGCATAGAAAAACTAAAAAATCAATCAATCATAAAATAACTCTTTCACCTGTTTAGGCTTAACATATCATAAACATGTAATCTCTATCGATTCCTACTTGTTTCATGTTGTGTAACTCAAACATCCTAGGTCGAATGGATTCTAAGCAACAAAAAAACAAGGATGAGCATAAATAAACATTTAAGCATGATGATTAAACATAGACAATATTTGAATTGAAATATAAGTTCAATGTTTGCATTCTGGACAGATTCTGAATTCTGAAATTCTGGACGGATTCTGGATTCTGGACAAATTCTTAATTTTGGACAGATTTTGGATTATGGAATTATGGTTTATGCACAAAATTTCGTGATCAATCATGTTACCCCGTGTACCATCGAAAACTCGCGATTAAGTATCAAAATTTAACAATTTAACATAAAGAATATTCATTAAATGAAATAAACTCATTCTTATTTTATTGTTGTGTTATCTACGTTTTCGATTAATCTCAACATGATTTCTCCATACCTCTAGTCTTTCACATTAAATTGATGTAACTTTCGCATTAAATTGATGTAACTCCTCTCCTTGATCCAATTTGAAATCCGGTCGCGTCGTAAGCTCCTCTCGCGTTCTTCTAAGCCTTCAAACCGAAAACTCTCTTCTAGTTCTCCTTCTCTAGAATTTTCTCTCTTTTTCAATAAGGTTTTTAGGGTTATAAAAGTTCTGTAAAAATTCTGTAATTAAACCTAATCTCTATTTTTAAAATACCTTAAGGTTTCTTATTTAAAGTCTAACCCTAATTAGAAATTTTTATATGGGCCTTAATTAATTTATGGGTCATTAATATTACTAATGGGACATACAAAAGGGTCTTACTAATGGGCCTTTACTAACATAGATAATTCTAATGAGTTTTATTACTTTGCTAATGGGTCTTAAAAGGTCCATTAACTATTACTAGTGGCACACCAAAATTACTAACATATTAATTAGAGGTTTTAAGGTCTATTAATTAGATTAATTGATTACCATAGGCCATAATAAAATGAAATAGACATTATGTATATGTACAATAACTTATTAAGTGGATCAAATTAATCAAACAAAATCATAATCACAATTTAAAATAAATAATTAAGATCTAAATAAGCAAAAAATCTCAGTCGTTACAGTATGTGAGCACATTGGTGACGTTCAATTGGTGTTCCATTTTGAATTGGATGATAAATGGATACGAGTATACCCTGACCCAAATTATGATGGTGGAAAAGAATGCACTACTTTTGTTCATTTCATCGAAATTTCCTGCTGCAAGAATTTCTAGAAGGGACTAGGCAATGATAAGAATAATATTTTAGGTTAAGAGGTGGACTTTAGACTGGGAAACTGAGAGCATGGAGAGGCTAAAGATTAAGTTGGTATAGATTACAGGCCGGGCTCACTACTGAGATAATTAAGTGTTTCACCTTTTTTGCTTTAGTATAGGGAGACTCATTAAACTAGATACAATGCCATTTGACTCATCAGGGATATGCTCCCAAACCCTAAATCTCTAGAGATTCAGAATCTATATATCTCTATGGATTCAGGATCTGCTTCCAAACCCTAGATTCATCTTCTTGAAAATTTCTTTTATATGTTTATTGGCTCATTCAACCATGCCTAATTGACTCACCAGGGATTTGGGTGATTTCTGTGTCGGTGCCAATTTTTAAACATTGTTAGTAATGTAGAGTGACCATGGTTGTCAAGGTAACGATATAACGTCGCCGTAGAAAATGGAAATGGGAAACGCCATATGGAGTCAAATAGCGAGGTTGGAGAAATAATTACGCTATAGCAGTGCCATGGCGGAATGGCGCTATGGCGTTGCTATTTACGCTAATTGAATTTTAAATAAAGTCAAGTGTTTTTTTAGAAAAATAAAACATATAACACTTCTAAGTTATAACATTGTTATAATTTATACTAATTAACTTATAAGTTACAATTTAGAAAACCCTAATAGTCTAAAACTCTCGACCCTCCTCTCTCTCACATCTCCCTCTCTTTCCCTCTCCATCTCTCCTCTCTCTCATGCCCAACCTCTATCATGAATTGCGATGGGCGACACTACGGTATGTGTACTTGATATTTGATATTTTTCAACATTTTATTTGTTGATATTTCATATTTATTTATACTTGCCCATGTTGGAAATTTGTCGATATTCCATATTTGTTTTGTATTTATTGATATTTATTTATTCCGAAAACATGAAATCCTCAATATTAGAATCAAAGAATGATGTGTAGCTACTTGAATTTTTTTCTTCCTTTATAAAAATATAAAAAGCAATACTACTTATTAATAAATAAAAATTAAACATTAATTTAAATATAAATAAATAAATAGCTTTGCCGTAGCGTAGCGAGCTTCTTTGCCATGACCTCGCCACACGGCCTTAACTACCTTGAGAATGATATAGAATATTGTTAATGGGAAAATATTACACCTTTTTTAGCCATTGAATTAAAAATGGGAAAATATTACACGTTTTTTAGCCATTAAATTAAAACCACCACTGGTCTGTTGCAACCTATGTAGCATACAAACTTGTGGACCATGTTTCTTATACATTATCTTGTCAAAGTCTCGAACTTGATTTGATCATCATTTCGGCCTGCCTTCATGGATTCGAATGATGTGTTAGGGGATATTTTGCAATGTGGTGTAGTACGTAACCCATTCTTTACACTCGTACATTCAGAGATTATTGTATATGCTTTATGCTATATATATATATATATATATATATATATATATATATATATATATATATTTTGATCTATATGCTTTATGCTATATTAAAATTTATTGCTAGTGTTGGTACTGCTTCACTTCTTAATATTCTACTGTTTGCACTTTTTCTGTTCTCTCTCTAATTCCCTTGAATATATAAATGCTCGAACGTTACTTTCATGTTGATAGATTAACTTATTTGACTAATGCAGCTGAGTCTGATCATGAATCTACTGAGTCTGATGAGGAGTTTCAAATTTGTGAAGTTTGCAGCGCTGAGGAGGTAAATTTAATTTTGAACATCTTTTTACTAATCTGACTGCATAGATAACGTTGGTAGTGGCCCTGATGCATTGGTTCTTTAATGCAGGAAAAAAAGAAATTGCTTCGTTGCTCCTGTTGTGGCCAACTAGTCCACCCTACTTGTATAGTGCCACCATTGATAGATTTAGTTCCTGAGAATTGGTCATGTCATTCTTGCAAGGAAAAGACTGATGAGTATCTACAAGCAAGACATGCTTATCTTGCCGAACTCTTGAAGAGGTCTGTGTTTTAAGGGACAATGCTCCTGACCGACATTTAAACACCAAAATGGTGTTTAAATGATCTTACACCATTAAAATAAGTCTTATTATCGCACACCATTAAAGTGTGATTTATAATTATGCCATGTGGTGCACATCTTTGATCAATCTTGATTTTCCAAGTGGCAATCTATCTTCGGAACATGTCCCGGCCCAAAGAAACATGCCTATATCCGCTTGATTAACTTTAATATCATCCATTAAAACTAAAAACAACGGTTGATATTATAGTCCACAGTTCGAATGGTTAAATCTCCCTAAAACACCATTTTTGGGCCTCTTGCACTTCAATCTAGGATCCATCACTTTGACAGTATGGATCACCGACATCTTAAACCATTGATGGTGTAAGATCATTTAAACACCATTTTGGTGTTTAAATGACGGTCAGGAGAGTCGGATGATCGTCTTATTGTCAACATATTGAGTCAGTTTCCACAATGCTTTCAAAGTACTTATCGGCGATATCTATTGACTTTGGTGTGATCTAAAACTGGTAACCATAATGGTATCAGTATCCCTTAGGTATCAGCCGATATAGCTGATATAACTGATACATCTTAGCAATATGGGATTTGGTATTCTATGCTATTAGCATGTATCGGCCAATACAAACAAATATCAACTGGTACTGCTGACACATGTTAGCCAGGGAGTTGGCATCGCTTAGTATCCTCCGATACGTATCAGTATTGGTAAGGTTAGCTGATACCATCCTTGATAACAAGTTTTTGAACTCTGGCTTGCAATTTTTTTTGAGTCAGTTTACTGTGTTAATGGGACAGATATTCAGATTATAATTCTAATGATTAGGTATGAAGCAGCTAAGGAGCGTAAATCTAAAATTTTGGAGATAATTCGTTCTTTGGATCTTCCAAACAATCCTTTGGATGATATTGTTGACCAGGTAACATGCCTTCTAACATATATATTTGTGTGTGTGTGTGTGTGTGTGTGTGTATATATATATATTCAATTTAATTTCTAATTTCTGAATATGTTGGAGGTCTTGTAGCAGCAGAAATATAATGTTCTTCATATTTATCAAGCATCATTTGGCCTCTTTTTAGATTACACTTATCCCATTTATTTGGAAGGTTTTCTTGAACTGAAATAATTTGTTATATTATAGCATTAGGAGATTTAGTGGTTCCTACATGCTGAAGATGTGTAGCTGTATGCATGTAGTTCTTCCAAATATTTAGAAATGTGGTATTCTGAAGTACTTAAAGTCTTAAACCATCCTTATATTGTTCATCCACATTCCTCCAAATTAGTGTGCAAACATCTAGAATCGCATATCGACACCACAACTAGCATCCAACAAGTTTTTTGAGTGAAAGTTAGATCTGTACCCCTTATCGACACTTTCCATGGCTAGGTATAGCCATAGGGAAAGCTCCTTGTTCACAGTTGTGGCTGTGCCTCCAAAAGTCTGTCCATTTGGTATGAAACTGCCACCCAAATAGTTAATCTGGTGCGAGAAAAGAAAACAGAAAACTGAAACAACACAAGACTTTTGTAAATGCTCCTATGGAGTCTCTTATATAGTTCATATTTTGTGCCTATCAATCTGTCCTCTAAAATATTGTCATTCCCCACATATACCCATGAAATTGAGTTCGGATAGTGAGACTCCTTTTTACAGTGCTGAATATACTTTTCTGGGAACTTTAAGTTTGGCCCCTGAGACTTCTGTCTTGATCTAATTAATGCTACTCTGTTGATTTATTCGAGCTCTTGTTTAACTAGTGTGGATGGCTGGAACTGCAATTTCCGTCTTGAACAGTGTTGTCAAATGCGGTCGCATATGCCATTTTAATAGGCTATATCGTATATGCTATGGTGGCATATACAATATAGGCCAGTATGCGATCACATATTGCTCCAAGGGTAAAAAATATGACTGTTGGAAAAAGTGATTTTTGTTTTGTTTTTTTGTTTTTTCGATTTTTTGGCTCCCTCTTCCTCTAGAAAGAGGGGGTCTCCTCCACCTTTAACCACAAGTCTTCAAGCATATCCTACTCTCTCTTAGTTTCTTCTTCTCTCTCTTTAATTCTTTATTTTAAGCGGATGCACGGGATGAGCGAGTCTTCGTGGGAGGATCTTACATGGGGTCAAGTTGAAGAAGCCTCTTTTGGTGGGGATCGAGAAAGCTCTACTCGATGTAGGAGAAGATCAGTGGGGAGTTGTACCGCAGGTCAAAGAAGAGATGAAGAAGATGAAATCCAAGAAGAAGACGAAGAACCACTACCGATGGAAGTCGATGATATAGACTCCATCTTGGTGAGATTGGATGTAGAAGAAACGGAGGAAGAGAAAGAGTACGTTAAAGAAGGTGACGACAATGCTAGTGATGATGATGATGATGATGCCGGAGGTGGAGGAGCTGATCAAGTACCACAATGGGCTAGATCAATGTGTAGAGTACATGGTCGGAGGACAATACCGCCCTTAGAATGTAATTTTCAAATTTTTTCTTGGTTTTCCTATAATTAATGCATAATTTTTTGTTATTTCTCTTAATAACATGAAAGTTTTTTTACTTTCATAAAGTGATTTTTTACATTATGGAGACTACAATGTGTGGTTTTTAATTCTAAGACCTTCCTATATATTTCCTAAAATTTTCAGAATTTTTTCTGATTTTTTATTAACTTTTTTGATTTCCTTTTTTGAATAATCCGCAAACCACTGTGCGACCGTATATGCGAATCGCATATGCCGTCCAGCACAGTGGTCGCACTTGAACACATGCAGTTTGACAACATTGGTATTGAATCACAAACAATAAAACATGGCTAAAAAATAGCCAACTATTCGTCTGGAATGCTATGGAGGATGATCAGTTAAACTGAAGCACTGTTGTTGGATTGACAATATATAGAACCACTGTCTAGATGTCATGGATGAAGAAGAAGCTGCAACACATTGGAGGATTTGATCAGTCTAACTGTAAGCACTGTTGTTGGATTGAAAATATATGGATTCTTGAATTTGAAACGTTCAAGACCAGAGAATGCTCTTGCTACTTCGTTTTGTAGAAATGGCCAGACGGGTAGATGTTTCTTGGTCAGCAACGCTGCTATAATATGTATGAAACATGGCATGAAACCTGGGAAGTCTGGTCATAATCAATAAACCTCTACTGTACTTACCATTTCATCTCGTCTCTCCCTTAGTAGCAGTAAACAGAGAATCTTCTATGCTAGGTTTCTTTCTCTCTCTCTCTCTCTCTCTCTCTTGCTAATGCTTCTTAATTTTCACTTGCTCCCGTCACCAACTAAACACTATTGTGTTCGCTTGAATCTATGTTTAACTCAATATATTCTTTTCCTCCACAGTTTTGTTATCTCGAAATTTAGATATCCTAAATTCTATAAACACTATTTTTGAATAGCTCATTTTATATATTCTATTGAATTTAGTTGCATAATATTAATTTCCCGTATTATTTTATCTGGGTGATTTGTAGTCTCTCCTGTTTGAGTTTTGAGATTCTCTTTCTTGTCTTGTGATCTTCTGCTCCCACTTGTTGTTTTTTGTCAAATATGCTCTTACAGCTTCATTCTTTCTATCTTCCCACTTTGTTGTAAACTTAAACTTGTAGTACCTTTGATTCCCACCCCTCTGGCGCGTGTCTTCGAGAGGAATGGTTTTGGAGTTTTTTAGTACCTTTTGATCTCTTCTAAAGATACCAAAATTGTATCTTACACTTTCCCAATAAACAACGTATGGATAATTCCAAATAAGGCCAAGAAGTATAATCATTTAATCATAAATGTCATACATATATATCCTTGTTCACATTTCAGTATTTGACTATATACTCACACCTCCTTCGCCAAAAGGGCAAAAAATCCTTCCACTTAAAGAAAAACTGCATGAATCGTAGAGTGTATGCTCTATAATCTATATTACTACATGTACATCTATGATCAATCTCGACCTTTGTGTGTGCTTGTGTATTTGTTCGACTGTTTTAAAAAACAAAAACTAAAGTATTTTAGTGTAATGTTCTCAAATTTCCATATAAATAAAAAATGCAGCAAAGTCTTTAATCTTCTTCATTGTCCTTGTCCTTTGTATCTATTACTGCTCACATCTTCCTCTTCCCATGTTTATTTTTCCTTCATCTTCCTCTTCTTCTTCATCTGTGGACATATTCATCTTCCTCCTCTTCAATGCCTTTGCTTTTGCCTTTCCCTTTGTCTAGTGTAAGTGTTTTTAGGTCTATAAATGAACATGATTGCATGACATTCACGAATTTATAGACCATAATCACTTTGTATATTTAATTTAAGTATTTACATAAATTAAAATTTGTATTTAAATCCCCACATTTCTTCCTCTTTTAGTGGCTTGGGCTTCTTCTCAACCATTTGGCTTCGTGAGTAAGAAAACAATAATTAATTTCCTTCCAACCGTCATTGGCATCAACTGTAGACTTGGATCTTCCTTCTCAGTAGCCCATTCATTATCGGACTCCATATCTGATAGACAAATAGGATCTATGCCATTCCTATCGTGCCACTTTGCATGTCAAATCTCAAGCAGTAGGTTGTATTTGACAAAAAATTAGTACACTAAGCCATTTTTGCTCTAAACAGTTGTCTTTTTTAGTGCACCTATATTGCGAACATAAAATACAATAGTTCAAGTTACATTTAGAATAGAAGATAGAACGGCTTCTAATACGAGCAAGGTAAACTAGTATAGAAAAAGTTAACCATTTTACTTGCTCAAAAGTGCTCGAAATGCGTTCACAAATCATAGCTATTTCATCATATAGATCTATTAAGCAAAAAAATTTCACTCAGCACATATAAAGTATATGGAAAAAGTCATGAACCCTAATCCAATAGATTACCTGGATGTTTGGATTCGCGTGTATCAATAGCCATGTCCATTCCAAACCCTCCATTGAACAATACATAGCCAATTGCGTATCAATATTTTCCCTTTCATTCATACTCGGGCAGATTCTCTCAATGGTAGCCATGGATCAAAATATTGTCTGATACCGATACGTATCGGACGATACGTATCGGTATTGGACTCGAACGATACATTGAATATATCGTTCGATACATTCAAATGTATTGAATGTATCGAACGATACATTGACATTGAATGTATCGAACGATACATTCAATGTATCGTCTGATACAGACCGGTACCGATACGTATCGTTTTGGAGCTCGGACGATACGTATCGGTAACCCGATATTTTAACCCATGATGGTAGCATTCAACCCCTTCTTGATTTCTAAGTAACCTTCAAATTTTTCATCATATTGAAACCGCGGATCCAAAAATTAGGTTACTGCATGGAGTTTATGAAATTGTAAATTTGATCTCTGATCGATAATGTCCCATATACATAACATCTCCTCGCCAAATCTCTTCCATTTGAGTGTGGCCTCATCAAATTCAAGACCCATGAGTGCTTGTATACATTGCAACTGCCCTAGCTTTAGTCAGTCTCTCTATGTGAGGGCAAGTCTCCTAGGCCACTCAAAATTAGGCCCAAACAATGAACCACACATGGAGGCCATTTTTTTTATTCTACTTTTCCACAAGTCTCATGCTTTTACAAAAGCTGCAATGCTATTGCTCACTTAAACTTCATTTTCTTCATGACTTCTTCAACAACTTCATCAAGTAACTTAAATTAATTATCAAATTTTTTGCAAATAGATGGAAGTCTCAAACTATTTAAGGAAAAAAAAAACTCTTAAACTATTAGCTAAAAGTTTATAATAGAGCGGTATTTACATTCATCCAACATTCTGACATTATTGTTCATCCCATCCTCTTCCATTCCAACTTATACTTCCAATTTAGAGGTCACATTTGTAAACTTTTTTTTTTCTTTCAAAAAAGCATTTCTAACTTAGTAATTGGGAGATCTCATCATTTTCCAAAAATGCTTACTGATTCCGTCATCGATATTAAAAGGAAAAGGCATCAGATGAATATACTTTTTGGCTACTCCTAAGTCCTAAACATCGGCAAGGTTTTGCTGCTTCTCTAGCACTGTCTCTGTCTTCAAATGGCTTCTGCTATGCCTACTGTGCTGTTGCAATTGTTTTAACACGTTCCATAGGGTCTATTGTAGTAGCTTGGGTCATTCTTTTTTACATTCTGTTGGGTTGATATAGGCAGAATTGCAGAAAGTTCACTCTTAACACACTGAAGTGTGGACCAAATTAAAGAATTAATTGCCCAGTTTATCCTAGTTTGCTCTTAATCTCACCAATCACTGACAGTGTGAATGTTGCAAATAGTGAAGTAGAGCAATCTGACCTTGCATGTGTAACTATGGATTGAGTTTTGCCTTTTGATTTTGATGTTTTTATATTGTTTTTCGAAAAAATTGACTTAATAAAATATAAGAGATGCAAGTATTGTGGTGGATTTGTTTGCAAGAAATGCCGTGTTAAGAATGTCTACTGGTACTGAGGATAGTTTTCCCTCCCTTAATTGCTTCCTTTTCTTTTTTATATTTACTTTTAGCTCCTGTTATTAAATTTCCTTTTTTTAAAGGTAACCTTATTATATATTTATGTTAAAGCAAAGTGAGGTGAGGGCTGGTGAGTCCATATAAGTCTCTTGGAATGGTTATGATGTAATCAACCTCTTATTTGTTTTCCACTTTCTTATATTTGGAAGGGGTATACATAGACGAGGCTATTTATTGCAAATGGTAATGATAGCATGGTGCCTTGGCATCATCAAGGTAATGGTGCACCTAATGCTACAAACTAATGAGTATATAGGCTCATCGATCTGGGCATCCAACTGACGTGCCGTCTCATGGATGAGGTTAGTCGACGAGCATACCCCTCAAACAACCTAATAGTTTAATCATGTAGGTTTTTGCCTAAGTCCCATTCCGAGTTAGCCCATTGACGGGATACTTTGGATCAATGAACGAAAACACTAATTGGTGGGCAGAGGTTGTGCGTCAAACATTATAGTCTCTCTCTCCCCCTCCCCCACCCAATGTGCCTTGCACGAGCCGCCAAGTAGTTCATAAAAGGGGAAAAGGATATTGATTTTTGTTTAAAGAAGTGCTACTTGTTGTAATTAAGCATATTATTGGAGCTTTATCTATATAGTATTATCCTCTTATTTTATTCTTGTTGTTGATGGAAGTATGAGGTGCAATGCCTTGATGTTACAGATATCTACCTTGTTTTGGGTTTACTTTTTACTGTCACATAGTCAACTGCTATGGTTGCATTTTATGAGTCTTATTAATGGTGGTACTGGTACTTTAAAGTGACAGATTCTTATGAGCCAAACAAATGCCTACGTTGTCAATGTGCAGCTTGGGGGTCCTGATAATGTTGCAGAAATGACAGGAAGGCGGGGAATGCTTGTAAGGGCATCCAATGGAAAAGGAGTTGTTTATCAGGCGAGGAGCACGTGAGTCTTAATCCACGTATTATGTTTTCTTTCTATACGTTTGACTTACATTGACTGAAATTCAGGTCTAATTGTTTTCCAGGAAGGAAGTCGCGATGGAAATGGTCAATATGCACGAGAAGCAATTGTTCATGGATGGTAAAAAGTTGGTTGCGATAATTTCAGAAGCTGGATCAGCTGGGGTTTCATTGCAGGCAGATAGAAGGGCAATAAATCAGGTTTTGTTTTATGACTGATTTTCACTATGCTGAACTTTATCTATGTTGGCTTGATTTCATGCCTTTGTACTATTGAATATAGAATATTTTCATATAATTTTTTGTTCCAACTTCCAAGG
This sequence comes from Chloranthus sessilifolius, assembly GCA_021018995.1. NCBI lineage: Eukaryota > Viridiplantae > Streptophyta > Magnoliopsida > Chloranthales > Chloranthaceae > Chloranthus > Chloranthus sessilifolius. The sequence continues at coordinate 170,316,145 of CM037586.1, forward strand.
AATAGGATTTTAAAACATTATGGCCTTCATATGTGGTTATATGTTCCCAACAAGTGCCTTGTTATTTTTGCATATCAGAAAAGGAGGGTTCATTTAACTCTTGAACTTCCTTGGAGTGCTGATCGAGCAATTCAACAGTTTGGAAGAACTCATCGTTCAAATCAAGCTTGTGCGCCAGAGTATAGGTAGACTTCCCATTACCATGGAGATTGCACTGCTATCTATTCAAAATTTTGAATTTCTCTGGTATAATTATGTAGTCTTGTTTCTTGGTCGAATTGGTGGCATTGGGTGGTTTCTTATTATGCTCTATTTTCCTTGAAAGGTAATTCCTTGTAGAAAATAAAAGAATAAAATTTTTCAATAGAAATTTGGACGAGCTCGAATGGATTTTTTTCTTCATATCACGGTTTAGCTGTTCTTTGAAGAGTTCACTGTTTCTTTTGGCTAGTCTGTTTAAAATTTTTTCTTCAAAGACAAATCCCCAATGCTTGTTTATATAGAGTGTCATCCCCATGAATGTCTTTTTTGTTCTTGACCATATAATACTAACTAGTTCTATTAAAATATAGAAAATAATTTTTTTTTACGTATAAACAATCAAATTTGCAAGAAAAGGAAAAATAAAAGCATAAACGGATGAAGAGCACAAAAGGTGACTATCCAACACCACTTTAGTCATGCTGGATCCTACCTAAGCAATTAATTCCCACCCGTACCATTAAACTATTCCCCTCCATGCCCCTGTTAAGCTTGTCAACATTGAAATCAGTTCCTACTTGCTAATTCATTAATAGGAACGAATGGCCATGGATGGTTATAACATTTTCATTTATATATATATATATATATATATATATATATATATATATATATATATATATATATATATATATATATATATATATATCATCCCAAGTAATGACTTTGAGAGAAGTAGCGAGGAACGATATGAAGGGTTGTGTACTAACACAGAGTTTAGCCATGAACAAAATGAGTAGAGAAATAAGACTCGCAAAGCTGCTCCCAAATAGATGGGACAAGACAATCATGATGATGTTCTTGATTAGGTCTGAAGTGATACTCCCTGGAGTAGATGCCGCATGGCAATATGCACCCATACAATTGGAAGTATGAACCCTGGGGTAAAATGCAAGTCTTTTTCTTATATTCCTTTAACTTCTACTAGTGTGGTTATTATGAATTTTGAGTTGGGTACAGAGGATCTTGCATTTTCGAAGAAGTTCCAAATTGAGAATGTGTAAAAGAAGCAATAAATAGATACCTTTTTTGTGGATCAAAGCATACATCAAATTTGGCTTATATATTTACTTTAGAAGTAGTTGTTTTCCTAAATTTGCACTTTTCATGTGTTCCCCTCCTTTGTATGCATGTGTATGTTTGATTGGTAGGCTTCTATTCACTAATCTTGGAGGTGAACGGAGGTTTGCGTCCATTGTTGCAAAGAGATTGGAGACTCTAGGAGCACTAACACAAGGAGACCGCAGGTCAGTTTGGTTGGGTCTTGTGTTCATTGGCTGTGGATGAACATGTAGACCTTGGGTTAAATTATTTTCTTTACAATAAGGGACACCCCCTTCCAGCCATTACCTGCTTACTGTGCATCTTCATGTATTGCAGGGCAGGACCATCCTTGAGTGCTTATAATTATGATAGTGGTTATGGAAAAAGGGCCTTGGTGTTGATGTACAAAGGAATAATGGAGCAGGTTTAGTATTTAATTATTTCATATAAGCTATGTTACATTTACACAGGAACTGAATAAATTGACTGTTTTTTCATCTGTCAGGGTCCCTTACCAGTTGTACCTCCCGGTTGTACATCTGAAAAGCCAGATACCATTCAAGATTTCATTGTGAAGGCAAAAGCTGCTCTTGTGTCGGTGGGAATAGTCAGGGATACAGCCATTGGTAATGTGAACTGTTTCCGTGCTGATCCTTGAAATCGTAGTTACACAATCAAGTAGAATAGAAACAGTGAATACATTAAACTTTTGCTTGGGTGGTTGAATTGTTTTAATAAATGATCATTCGTAAAAAAGAACACAAATGATTCAAGTCAGAGGAATGTGATAAAATTTACTGTATTTGTCAAGTAGTTGTTTATTATGATTTTGGTTGCTTATGTGAATGAGCCCTGAACTCTGATTCAGGGGCCCATTCTCATTTACTTGAGATCTGTTACAGAATCTATCTTCAGCTACCATTCTGTAAACTGTTTGTTAGTCATGTGACATTTTCCACGCTTCGCTGTAGGCAATGGAAAGGATGCTGGAAAGGTTTCTGGCCGTATAGTTGAGTCAGACATGCATGATGTTGGACGGTTTCTTAATCGGCTTTTGGGTTTGCCTCCTGACATCCAAAATAGGTGTGGTTTATCAATTACATTACAATGTCCTTGTTCTAGTAAATTCTCTTATCTTCAAATTTTAACCATTATCATGAAAAGACAGGCTATTTGAGTTTTTCATCAGCATCCTCGATCTCCTGGTTCACAATGCACGCAATGAAGGACAATTTGATTCAGGAATTGTTGATATCAAAGCTCACATTATTGAACTACAGGGATCACCAAAGGTTTTTTTTTGTTACAAGAAGACTTCTGGCATTATTACTGACATTTTTTTTCAACATTGTACTGACTTCATTCCGATGCAGACGGTTCATGTGGATCATATGTCTGGGGCATCCACTGTATTGTTTACTTTCA